>JAJOZX010008875.1:62500-67500 GCA_023014485.1 Bathynomus jamesi | reverse complement strand
AGGCTAACAAACGAAAATATCACGACCTAACCTAACCAATCGTTAGGTCAACTGTACGACCTTGACGATTGGTTACTGGTTAGGTTAGGTGTGATATTTTGTTAGTTAGCCTTATAAAGCTAACTAAAGAAGGCTGGAGTTTAATTGTTTCAATGGCGGCAGTCAAACGGAAAAGATCCCTTATTAATTATAAGCAACTATATTTATATATTATTTATATTTATATATTTATATATTATATTATATATTAAAACATTAGGTTAAATCTATTTTATTCATAAAATTGAGCTAGGCCTAGGCCTAGGCTGCTATGGTTATAGTTGAAGGATTTGCACCGACTCCGACTCCGACTCCGACTCCATCCAACTATGCACTTCCGACTCCGACTCCGACTCCACTCAAAATTGACCGACTCCACGACTCCGACTCCACAGCCCTGGGTGAAAGATGAAAAGAAGTAAAATAAGAACGCTTACAAACCACGCAACCACAGTCTTAACTCAAACACTGTCATACCATGCAAACTACAGACAAGCAAGTAAAGAGAGGACAAGAAAAGAGAAAAAAAAGTATGAAGAGTATAACAAAAAGTGGGTTAGTTTACGCTACGAGCTATATCTAAGTTCGTGTTAGTCTAAATTTTTTGTTTTAATATAATTTTGTTGCTGGCATATCACACGCTGGCATGTCACAAGCTGGCATTACTTGTCAACAGACTCAAACTTCGACCATTACCCCAGAGCTTCTGTTGCTAATTGTTTTATTATTTTAAACGACGTTAATATTTTTAAAATGCCTATCTAAACGGTTTTTAAAAATATTAACGCTGGTCGAGTTCACGACGGACGCGGGAAGATTATTCCATTTATCAATTGCTTTAAACGTAAAAAAGTTTTTAGCGATATTAGTAATGAAACGTCTGCCACGTAATTTAAATCCGTTATTACGAGTACTGCTATTATCGAAAGTGAACAATTTGTCAAAATTTATGTTATCGATTTTATTAACGATTTTGAAAACTTCAATAAGCTCCCCCTTAATCTCCTAGTTTCGAGTGAATGCAAGTCTAACTCTTTCATCCTATCTTCGTAAGACTTGTTGCATAGTGACGGAATTAGTTTCGTGGCTCGTCGCTGAACCCTTTCCAACCTATCAATATCTTCACGCAAACACGGGCACCAAAACTGAACGGCCTATTCTAAATGAGGCCCGACTAGGGACTTGTAAAGGGGCAATATAATATTCTTCGATTTAAATTCGAAATTACGCGCTATGAAGACTAACATCCTATTAGCTTTTGCACAAGACTCCAGGCACTGGTTCCTAACTTTTAAATCTTTAGATACGCGTACGCCTAAATCTTCTTCCTCGTCAACGCTCGCTAACTGTCTGTCATAGATTAAGTTATTTCTTTTAGAATGTTAATGTTATATCTCGTCCACCAAATGGGTATAGGTCCAAGGCGAGTTTGGTTAAAAGATGAACGTACTAATTTAACATTGTTAACAGAACACATTTTTATAGATCACCTCAGTGTTTACATTAATCATAATGTCTTTTTATTAGAGATAAGGTTAATACAGATGAAATTTGGTTGAAATAAATAATTTGAATTAAACTAACTAGGCCTACTGAAAAGCGAATCTCTATATAAAAATACTTGCCCATTTCAGCTTTTGGATTTAAGTGACTACATTTAATATTTTAATATATCGTATTTGTCAGTGATTACTTTCTCTTTCTGAATTCTAAATTGATTTAACTGAACTGACTGTAAATTTGTTTGAGGGAAAATGTTAAATGCAGCTGACTAAAACGTAAGTTAAGGGATTTTGAACATATATACTGTACTGTATTGCTGACTGTTTCTTCGGAAATATGAAATGAAATAATTTGCTAACATTTACTGCATAAATAACTGCAAGGAATTATGTGAATAATTTCCACCACATTAGTAAAAGAAAAGCAGAAATCGCAAGTGGTAACTGAAAGAAATTTATATTCTTATTTCTGCAGCCATAAATAAATATATTAAAAAAATAAAATATATTCATATTGATTAAAAAGGCTTGGTTTTTTTTTACTTCAAATATATAGTTTGGTGAAAAAATATTTAAAATATTCCCCAAAACTGTCAGTGGTTCAGAAACAGTCTTATAACATGTTTGAGCTCCCTTCGTGACCATGTTACAACACATTTTGGGTCAATCCCAGAATAGGCACCTGATGTACCTCAATCCCAGATGAAGCACCTGCGTTCAACCTCAATCCCAGAATAGGCACCTTGCAAGGAATTAAATAAAAAAAACCTGATGATTACAAAATTTATTGTTTATACAAAGTTTATTACAAATGTAATAAAGGCAAAGTTATAAAAGGTTTAAAGTGGTTTAATGAATAAAGAAAATCGAATAATATTAATAAAATATTAAATGTGAAAATCAGGTAAAATCAAACTGGTAAGAATAGCAAAACTAACCAAAAAGCAGAAGATATAGCAAAAGATTAGGTTAGGTTAGGTTAGGTTAGGTTAGGTTAGAGTTGAGTTGAGTTGATTTTTTCAAATATTGATAAAAACAATGAAATTATATCTCTAAAAACTGTTTATATTTTTTTCTCCTCAATCCCAGATTAAGCACCTAAAAATGATTTCAGGTGCCTATTCTGGGATTGATCCCACATTTTCTTATCGATCAACGAAGTTAAATAACATTGGGTCTGGTTAATGGTTGGATGGGTGACCGTTCCCTGCGCCCAGATAATGTAGTGACCCACGGTTCAGATCCACGAAAAACTGTCGGTCATCTTAGTCACATGACCTTTGCCGTTACGCAGGTCAAACAACCCCTGAACACACATTGTGCAACATCTTGCTTTTTCACGACTTTTCGTGACCGGTGACCGGTGGCCAAACACACTGGCTTCCGAGACAAGTCCCCTTTCCAAAGAAACATTATAAAAATCGGAATATTGGAAAATTATCCCGACTCGAACAGCATCGCGAGCGATTCCAGACTCTAAAAATAAACTGTTTAAAGTCTGTGAAATTTTTGCAGTGTTTAGCAATGTTCCACTAATTGCAAAACACCTTATAAAGTGTGGTAAAAATTGAAAGAATTTATATGTTTCATAACGTAGAAAGAATATTGTGGAACAGGGAAGAAATTAAATTTAAGTAGGATGATATATAGTTTTGTTGCAATATATACTGCGTTAAATGTTCTTGAATAAAATTGTTTTAGCATTCGATAGTTTTAATAATTTTCACTCGCTCTATTATAACTAAATTATAGCTAACCTTTTCACGTAAACTCCGGTTTTTTTTTCGTATCTTAAGAGAGTGATAGCAAAAAAAAAAAAAAAAAAAAATTTTTTTCGAAAGCTTGTTACCATGTTTCACTAAAGTTGTATATTTCATCAAGAGGTTTGATTCCTTGTGACGAAAAATAAACAAAATTTGTATAACTCTTCATATAAATAGTTTGGATAATAAATGGATTGATTTGTTTGGGGAATTTTTAGTTATGAAGTAGAAGTGAGGGTTAGGGTTCTGGATAGGTGTTAAGGATGAAAACGTCATTATATAGCTATCAATTATCTCTCTTGTTTTAATAAAAGCAAACGTGCAAACAGGTTTATTTATTCAAAGGTTGAAGGATATTTGCAGCTTTAATTCCTCATACAATCCTGGGATTTTTTAATTTAATTTTTAATTTACATTCCCTGGGAAATGAGGAGGGCTGTAGTTTTCTGCATGTATGTGTGTGTAGAGAGAGAGAGAGAGAGAGAGAGGAGAGGTGGGGAGGGGGTTGATTCGGGAAAACATTATATTTCGTAATTAATCATTAAAAAACGAAGACGTGGCAAAGATCTATTTCTAACGACTAATGGCAATTTTTTAATAATTTTTCGGCTAACTTTTTTCCTCAATTGTACATTCTGTTTATATTGGTCAAAATTGTGTTGTTGATGCAATTCTTCTATTTACTTCTCCACAATATGCTAATTTGATGAAATAGTCTCATATCCGTCATTGAAACCATAATACGCGTCCTTCAGAAAAATAGTAAATAGCTTTACTCTCTTATTTATTCCTAAAGATTAATTTGAAATCCATTTCCTTTGTAGGACTCATGAAAAGATGTTTTAGATTAAATTTTGTTTCGGAAGGATTTTAATTATATCGTGAAGGACTTCAAATCCTTTTTTCGATATGAAAATGGAGTATTAAAATCTAGAAATAATGTCAAATTTAAAATTATAAAATATTATTTTCTTTCGTAAATAGATTTACGTTTTTGACATCAAGTTATTTGATCAAAGAAAGGTATATGATTGAATCAAAAGATTTGGAAAAAGGGTCAAAGACTCAGTGTTACTCCAGACATGGAAGAGAGAGGTTGTCAAAATCGATGAAACTTTGGATAGCATTTCCGTTTTCTTTAAGTTGTGGTGGGAGTTATGATATAATTATATAATTAAATTGAAATTTTACACTTCGGACTGTTAATACGTAGGCCATTTTGAATGTACATTGTGAGCATAAACCCCCGTATTAATTAAATTAATTAATTACGAACACAATTGAATTTTTTTTTACCATTACAAAAGTTTAGGGGCTCATACAAGCATACCAATTAAGGAAAATACGTGTCAACTGCCCGGTTAGGTCAATGCCACATTCAGCGTGTAGTTTTAAGATAGTGTTTAGGTAAATGATAATGATTTCATGTGTGTTAAGTGACTCAAAAATAAAGTACAAGATTAAGCAAGCTATTTGGGACACGAGAAAAGAAATGTTACAACATTCATGGAATCTCCTTTCAACTTTTTTCCTCATACATTCAAGTAAGTTATTAACTATATTTAAAAACTCATAATTGAAACTAATACATAAGTAAATGTAGGTATTGGTTGTGAGTATCCCGTGACTGCTTTATTTTTACAACATACGCAGGTTTTGTTAATTGAATAACATTTTTGTTTTCACCGACGTAAAT
>JAJOZX010008875.1:0-60000 GCA_023014485.1 Bathynomus jamesi | reverse complement strand
AGCACGTGAATAATATTTATGATGAAAATAACCACGAAGGAAAAAGGAAGCACAGAATGGTGCTCAAGCGCTTTCGTAACCTACAGTATATAAGTCTCGAACTTATTTATTTCAGTGTTCCTGAGGATGTCATTAGACGAAATATATAAAGTAAAATTACGAGTTAAAATGGGAAAAAAATTATAGGAAATCGGGTAATGGTGTATATACAAAACTGTCAGGTAAAATTACATGGCAAAACTATGATAATTTCAGCGAGTAAAATTGATTATAAAGGTATAACGTAATCATGACGTATTGAAATGTTTACCTGTGAGCGACCAGCAATCCTAAATTTAATGCGTGTTCATGAAATTTTGGCCAATTTACATTCACATCAGATTTACTTGGCTGATTTTATATATCCGGAATTTGTAGTTTGTATTTGAAGTTTGTCTTAGTAATTCCATAACTAATATGAAATGCTTCTTTTCCATATTTCTAGGGTTGACCTGAAACACCCTGTATAGATATATGCAGGGCCTATCAGAGGGGGGTGGGTAGGAGGGCCATTTGGCCTGGGCCTCAAGCTTAAGGGGGGCCTCAAATTTAGAAACTTTCAGGTTTGAATATAATGTTTTGCATTGAAAGTAATAATTAGGTTTAGCTATGGGCCTCAAAAGCTGGAAGTGGCCCGGGCCTCTCTGGACCTCTCAGAGGGCCTATATATTATATATATATACATATATATTATATATACAGTATATATATATATATATATGTATGTATATGTTATGTATGTATGTATGTATGTATGTATGTATGTATGTATAATGGGAAGGGGGCTGACCCCTGCGTTGTAATTTTTGTTTTGTATCTTTGAATAACACGTTTGAAAGTTATATGCTCAAATGTATGGCATAAAAAATGGTGAAATAAACAAAGGCACTATAATAGAATTAAAAATATACGAAGAGGTGCTGTTCATTACACTGCATGGTTGGCAGCAAAGTGGGTGACCCGGTTTTCCCCACCTGTTTTTTTTTAAACACTTGGAAAAAACCCGCTATTTTGCCCACTTAACTGGGGGTTTTCAAATATTGCTTTTAAACACAAATATTCAGGTTAATTTGAGCTTAACCATACATAAAACATTTAGTTATTTATAAATAATTACCAATAAATTAAAATAATTCATGTATTCATACATTGTGCATTGGAATATTTTAATATAATGCTTTAATGGCTAAAAACTTAAGAATTGAACGGATCAGTTTGCTGAAAATGAACTGGCTTTAGTGAATTATAGATCCTCATCTCCTGCACTCTTCTTGGTTTTAAAAAACTATTATACATTACCAAAAAGAATTTTATTTTAATAATAGGCCATATATCTAGCTTCATTAGCACAACAAAAATAAGAAGTTTTAGTTCATTTTAAGCCATTCAATCACTAATTTTTTACAAAATAATTGTTCTTTCATTAAACACTTTTTAATCTTACATTTTAAGGTACTTTAAGGTAGCTACTTTACTTTTACTTTATAATAACTTGTACATCCCAGAACTACACCCTTGAGTATGCACACAACGTTCTTTCTCCCCATTCTCTATAATTTTATATATATATATATATATATATATATATATATATATATATATATATATATATATATATATATATATATTGAGTTTCTAATTTATGGTGTAATTGTAGGCTGCTTTAAAATGTACCTTAAAACATAATACAAGATAATGCTCTAAAATTAATTCAAATCTTTCTGTGATTCCTCTGCAAAAATTCAAAATAAGAAAACTCTTTCCTCATAGACATAAGTATTGTAAAAAATACTGACAATCAACTTTGGAAAAAAAAAGACCAAACCAAAGCTATTGTGAAAATTATAAGGTACGGCTCTGATATTATAGTAACAGAATAGTTTTCTTTAGACATACAGAAGTGTACCTATGAGCAAAGTGTAGCATTACTCTAGAGCTGTTGATTATAGTAAGTGAAAATCAATCATCATTAACATTTATAGAGCATATAATTTTATTATTATTTACTTTTATACTATTATATATACAATTTTGAAAAAAAAACCCGTTTTGCCCGGGTTTTTGTGAAAAAATAACCAGGGTAGGTTGGGCTTTTTAAAAAAAGTGGAGTTTTTGCCAACCCTATTACGCTGTTTAACAATGATTTTCTCTCGGGAAAAGTTTTATGTCATTATTAGAGTTTTTAACGCTGATTAAAAAAATGGTCTTATTATTTTCCTATCACGTATAGTTTTGGAGAAATTTCCATTTTTTGTTTTGGAAAAATATAAAATTTTTGTAGTAAAAGATGTTCATTTATTTTATTATCTTGCAACTCTGACCACATGTGATGTTTGTCTTATTACGTCGTGTGTATTGCTACTATTATAGTATGTGTGATGTTAATATTGTTTAATATTTTGTATAATATTTAATTAATTATATCCAAAATTATACATATTGTACAATATACAATAATTGTGTAATACTTTTTAAGATTTCATGGAAACTATGCGTGATACGCCAAAATTAATAACATTTTCGGAATCAGCAGCGTCGACTTCATATAGACCAGCTTTGTTTGTTGCTGAGACAGAATAAAAGTAAAAATTTGTTGTTCAGTGCTATTTACTGTGCCTTCCTGCAAATCGTGACTATGGACTATTGGACTATGGTCCAGTGGGGACGAGTATTGTTCACGAACTTTCTCTTGTTCTTCTCCACACTCTTTCCCATCCATCGGATGTTCGAAGATTAAATCTTGATTCGTCCGTGAACAATACTCCCACCAGTGGAAGAAAAAAGTGGCACGAGCAGTCTGAATGTCAGACTGTCAAATTCTTAAGAGTCGAAAATTCGTTACAGCTAGTGTGTTCGCAGCTGACGTTGTTTTGTCTCGTTATTTGGTTGCCTCATAGACTATATTTTCGAATTTTAAAACTTTTATAAGCAGAAGCTTATCCACTGTTTTGTTTTTCGTGATATTTCAAGTGGTCCGATTTTCCTGCCGCTCAGTAACCTTCGGTTAACCTTTGGTTAGCTTCCGCCTGAATTGTTCATTCTGACGAAGGTCAAGCTTTTCACTCCACCGTAGTCTTACAGTTTAACGTGGAATCCGAACCACGCCCCATCAGCAGCCCAGCGTCTTAACCACTAGGCCACTTAGGGTACCCATTTATCTACCAACCACTTTCTTTATTGTGTGGAAGGATGAACAGCTGGGTTTTGCTGCGCGCCGGCTGCCGTCGGGTCTCGAACCCGAGGCCGATGGATTCGTAATCAGCGACGCTAACCACTACACCACCGAGGCGCGCGCGCGCACACACACACACACACACACACACACACACACACACACACACACACCAGTATATCACCCAGCAATCCACTCAGCGACCGAATTGCCAAATAACAATCTATAACTATATTCCAGCACTGACAGCTCTTTCTAGCTGCAAAACTTCGATGATAGTTATTGTTAATTGTAAATATAGCGTCTTTTTAGCATTGATTTGAGCCGTGAAAAAGGTGAAGTCCACTGACGCATGTTTGTGAAATTGATCCAATCTCGTATTACTAAAAATAGCAATCCAATAAAATATTTCGTCAAAGCAAAGAAAACGCACACTTTAAATTACTTTTGAGTGTGACCATTGTGCACGCAAGTTTTTTTTTCACAACAGCATGACCCCGAGCCGCAAAAAACATCACATCAGGTCGCGTTTTGTCCGAGAATCTCAAGTTTATACGTAGAAGTTCTTTCGGTAATTTAAAATATTTCTACATTTCATCAAAACGGTTTACAGTCCTTAGTTTCCATGTCATTATATATACACACAGTATATATATATATATATATATATATATATATAAAAACAGACTCTTAGGAAACGTACATAGAATGTACTTGCTAAACAAGGTTAGTTATATAAGATAGAGAGAGAGAGAGAGAGAGTTACAAGGACAAGAGGAAGCCTCAAAGACCTTCCGGTCCACTCTGGAAGGTTCCTGTTATTAAACAAGTTTATTTTTCTTTCAACTATCCTAGCAGTAGTAGAAAACTGGATAGAAAAGTAGAAGGCTCTCTCCCCACTCTGCGCTCCCTCCCTGCCAGAGGCAGGTACGGAAAAAGGTTGAAGAAAATACCTTGACCCTGGAAAAGTAGCCAAGGAAATTTTACAGGAAAGTGGAGAATATATAAATAGCTCTATATTTAGCATGCTCACATGGACACCGTGCAAGCGAACTCCTACAGAGTTGTGTTATGTTTTAATCTTAAACTATGAGAGTATTCAGTACTTTGTCTAGCCTGTTTTTAAATACATTTACACTTTGACTGGAACAACCTCTGAGGGAAGTTGGTTCCAGATATTAACTATTTTATAGGAAAAGAAATTCCCGCAGTCAGAGGTCCTAAATGTCTTTAGTTCCAGTTTCAACCCATTATTTCTTGTCGGATTGGCATTAAGTGAGAATAAGTTTCTGTAATCTACCCTGTCTATTCCATTGAGCATCTTGAAGACTTGAATAAGCTGACCCCGCAACCTCCTCGTCTCTAAGGTAAACAGATTTAGGCGCTCCACTCTCCGTTGGTAGCTTCGCATTCTCATTGAAGGGATCAATTTTGTAGCCCTTGCTTGTACTCTTTCTAACCTTTCTATGTCCTTCCTGAGGGATGGAGACCAAAACTGCGCACAGTATTCCAGTTGAGGTCTGACTAGTGAATTATAAAGAGACATTACAGTCTTCTTGTTCCGAAACTGGAACTGTCTTTTAATATAACCTAATATTTTTAAGGCCCTCTTTTCGACTTCTGCACAGTGCTTCGACGGTTTCAGATCGTTGCTGATATAGACTCCTAAGTCTTTCTCTAGATCGGTCTCAGTCAAGTTCCTTCCCAAGAGAGAGTTTTTATAACCTATGTGCATTACCTTACATTTCTCCAAGTTGAATGGCATCTGCCAAGTAGCAGACCATTCGCCCAACCTGTCAAGATCGTTCTGAAGCGTTCTTATGTCCTCCTCAGTACCTACACTACTTCCTAATTTCGTATCGTCTGCAAATTTGGAGATTTTACTTAGAAGCCCGACGACTATATCGTTAATATAGATGATCAAAAGTAAAGGACCCGGAACGGAACCCTGTGGGACACCACTCGTGACGGGCGCCCACTCCGAAGCCACTCCATTTATTACCACTCTCTGCTTTCTATCTTTTAACCAATTCTCAATCCAGTTGGAAACGAGCCCGGTGATTCCTAGTCCTTTGACTTTAACCATCAATCTCGCGTGAGGGACTTTGTCAAAGGCTTTTTGAAAGTCGAGATACACTATATCTATTGCCCTACTTGCATCGTACAGTTATGCATATTATGGAAAAACTGTAACAGGTTTGTCAGACAGGATCTATGTCGCCTAAATCCATGTTGAGAATAAAAAAATAAATTGTTAGATTCAAGGTGATACACAATACGTTTTGTAATGATGGATTCCAACAGTTTGCCGACAACTGATGTTAAACTGATCGGGCGGTAATTACAAGGATTTTCCCTATCACCCTTTTTAAAGATTGGTATTACATTTGCTAACTTCCGGTCGGTTAGAACTTTCCCCAACTCGATTGATTGTTTGAATATGGTTACTAAGTCGTCAACAACATTGTGGCTATCCCCTTTTAATACCATTGGAAGAAATAAGTCGGGGCCAGGTGATTTGTATTTGTTCATCTTATCAATTAATTGCTGTACCTCATTTCTCGTAAAACTTATGGTCTCAACGGGATGGTCACCGTCATATGTAATCCGAGAACTTGGCACTTCTATTGTGTCTTCCTCCGTGAAGACTGTAATGAAGAACTCGTTTAACGTATTAGCTATATCTTTATCACCGAATTTCAGCACGTCATTTCTGTCTTTTAGGGGGCCTACAGAATTTTCAATTGGCTGTCTGCTATTAACATGGGCAAAAAATTCTTTAGGGTTAACTTTACAGAGTGAGGCAACTCTAGCTTCTTCATCACGTTTGGCTGATCTAATTAAGGACTTAACCCTCCTACGTAGGTTTATATAGTTTTCTGAATTAGCCTGGCTCGGGGATGACGCGAGTTTCCTCCCTGGTGAACACTCCCGCAAAGTACATTAAGCACATTAGCGATGTCCGCGTCTGAGGTCGGCAGAACACCGCTGGGGTCCTTTAATGGACCTATCATGCTTCTAATGGGCTTTCTACTATTAACATAACTGAAGAACTCCTTAGGGTTCCCCTTGCAGAGGCTTGCCACCCGTAGTTCTTCGTTGCGTTTCGGTAGCCTAACCTTCGCCTTGACTTCCCTATACAGGCGGACATACGCCTCAGTGTCCTCGTGAGAATGATTGGCCTTCGCCCTCCTATACGCTACTTTCCTATTTCGGATAGCCGAAGCGATGTCACGACTGAACCATTTAGGCTGCGTTGAAGCAGGGGTGACCGGTTTTGAGGGTATGGCAGCAGACTGCATCACCATAAACTCGTCCCGGAATGCAGTCCACACTCCCTCAGCATCGCCGCCGACCTCTAACCCCATCTCACCTACGCTATCCCGGAGGCTAACAAAGTCCGCCCGCCTTAGATCGAGCTTACTGCGTCTCGAGTTTGTATGCTTCACCCGAGGGATGCAGACACGGAACCTAATCAGACGGTGATCACTCCCGCCCAACGATTCGTCAACGGTGAGGCCAGTGACGAGGTTGTCTTCGGTCGTGAATACTAAGTCTAGAACGCTTTCGCCTCGTGTAGGCTCATTGACCACTGAGTGAGGAAGTTCTCATCAGCAAAGTCAACTAGCCTCCTCCCTTCAGCATCAGCAGTCCTGTCTTCCCACTTTATGCCGCGACAGTTGGTCTCCTAAAACTACACACACTCAATTCCCTAGCAGGCTACGGAGTTCGGTGTACAGGGCTGTATCCTCCTCGAGGAGGAGATGCGGAGGTCTGTACACCAAGATTAAGATTAACCTATAGTTCGTCCCTCCCATGTTTAGATCGACGCCAAGCAGCTCCCGTTCCTATCAAAACTGGCAGTCAACCGCACTCAACGTGTCCCTCACGTATATTAGTACCCCTCCCCACGGGTGCGGTCTTTGAGAGAGAGAGACTTTGATATTTATTAAGTATGACTTACGCATTAGACTCACGTTTTATGTGTAAGAGATGAACGATTTCATAGTCTTTTTAAAAGCCTCGCAAAATGTGGGCAAATAACTTTAAGGAAAGAAACCTCTTTTATTATGCACACACACACACACACACACACACACACACACACACCTCCCTGAGGAGGTATACTTCTGAAAACATGAAAGGCCTTGGAATCATTTTTCCTTTTCCTTGTGGGTTTGCATCATTCCTTCATTTTACGTGTTTAATTGTGAAATTCATCCCACACACATTATTTATATATATATTAGGGTGATGCAAAAGTGGGGGAGTAAAATTTTTTTGTTTCAAATTTTTGAGATACCCTCTCATTTGGTTTAATTTGGTGGAAAAATGATCCTGGGGAAATTTCGGGTCAAAATTCGAATATTTGGAGGTCGCGCCCGCCATTTGAAAATTTGCTGATTTCCATGACACCCAGGAGGTACAGCAAGCGTCACGTTACTTTTTTTTTGAGTGGAAGTTCCCCACGAGGCCTATCATACCACCTTCCTCTTTTCCATTTGTTCATAAAACAGATACAATACAATAGATATTTACAATAGATACATAGAATGGATATACTCGTAAATTTTACTGTTGCGTCAAAGATACGAGAGTTTTCTTAGTTTTGTCCGGAAGCTTCTTCCGATAATTTGATACAACTTGCAGTAGATATTGCTTCTGTTGTTCATCATTGGTAATTAATTTGTTATAATCTTCAATCAATTTCACTCCTCTTTCAGCAATATCATTAACAACTTTCATGTGATTCACTACGTTCTTTGCAACCCAATAACTCTCATCGAGAAGCCAATCTTCTACTGGTTTGCTCAAGAACGTTGAAGACAATCCGAGTATACTGAAGAAGGACTTTGTGTTAGCAGTTACAAAATCTTCAAGCTGCTTATTGTCAATAGTTTTGATGTCTATTTGTGTCTTCTTTGGAGGATCTGGCTCCGAAGATTTTGTAAGAGCCTCCTTCATTTCTTTTGGTGTCAAAGCTGATTTTATCATCAAAGAAAGCCAATGCGATCAACTCTTCTGAGAGATACCACAAATGATTCTTGAATTTTTCTAAAGCAGCATTTGCTAGTTGTTCATTTGTGCTTTTGTAGCTGTGAAGATTCTTGAGAAGACTCAGATCATTTCGTGGAGCACTTGCTGCGCAGGGTGCTGAAAACCAATGCTTAATATAAATTGAAACAGAAAACCAACAAATTTCTTTTAGATTTCTTTCTTCTATTGCTGTTATTTTGAACTGACTTTTGAACATAAAGATTTTCATTGAATAAATGACTTTCGCCATCCAACGGGCTCTATGATAAGCCCCAGGCTTCCTGAATTTTATTCCAGTCGTTGGAGTACCGCCAAGCAAGATGATTGTCAGTTCCAATAACTCTCTGTAATCGTCGCGAGGTTGATCTTCATTGATTTTTCTTCCTGCAAAGTTGATGATTTCCTCTTTTTCCTTTTGTGGATAATTTTCTAATTTATCGTATGAAGTTAGATTAATCTTATTCCAGTTTGTTTTGAATCTTTTGAATAACTGAATGTCAGGGCCTGATGAAGCCTGTAATGCAGGGGATACCACTGCTTCCAACATGATTTCAAGGATATGGTGTCGACAAGGACACCACAACAAATCTTTCTCCATTTTCTGTTCAATTAGGACACAAGCTCCGTTTTTACGACCTGTGTTCGATGCAGTTGTATCGAAACACATGCCTTTTACCTTATCTATTAGATTCCAATCAATGATCGCCTGATGTACTGCATTTGCAGTATCCTTTCCTGTGCCATGATCTATATTTGGCACTCCAAGCAGTTGATCTTCTCCACTGCCAGAGATTAGGACTGGCAACCGATCAACAACCTCATTCCCGGTAATGTCTTCGAGGAGTTTGCCATCCCAATGAACAATCAAGGGTTTGTCAGCTTGAAATTCTTCTTTCAAGTTTTCACTGAACTTCTTTCTTGATTTCTGTCTTGCCCTGCGAATCGATGAGTAGCTAACATTGTAATTCTCTGGATCTTTTCCAACATTTGCGATCGTTGGAATAATTATTAAAGAGGCTGATCGGTCGCTGATCTTAGCAACATCCAATGAGGAAAGCAGATTTTCATTCATAATCTTGAATTTTTTTCTTGGAAGGCCTCTTTTGGATGTTGAGGGCACTTCCAGATCTACTTCTTCTTCCGTAGATGCAGGTGAATCACTGCAGGAACTGCTGCTGCTTGCAAGAACAACTGTTTCATCAAATGCACTTGATTCATGTAACCTTTTCTTATCCATTTTTTCATGTCTCTTCGCAGCTTCCTTTCGACGTTTTTCTTCATCCTTATCAACTGCCATCATTTTACCCTTTCGACCTTCCCTTTGTAGCCGTAGAAACTCTCTATCTTCCTCAATAGTTATTAACTCGTTAGCATTTGCATGCGCAATATCAGAGAGTCCATCCAATTTTTCTTTCCATGTATTCTCTTTCTCTATTGAAAACTTCGATTTTTTTCCTTTGCTCTTCTTCAGCCCTTGCCACTCATCATACAGTTTATTTAATTTCTTCACAACATTACATTTCTGGGTTGTTGGTATTCCTGCTCTCTGCCACACTTCCAATACATCATTAACGGTTGAAGTTAATGCTTCTCTGACAGTTTCATTCTTGATATGTTTATAATTCATGAATAAGGAAATTACTTCTTTCTTTGATGGAAGCTTACTTTGATTCAATTTATCTATTTGTTGACCGATCAGCCAGATATCTGTTGAGCTTCTTGATCTCATTTTTGTCACAATTAAGATAGAGGAAATAGAAGAGAATTGAGGCGGAGAGACTCACTGATATAGCACCTCTCCTGGACACTGCCACAAGCACACTGCGATACCGATTTCCTTGAACGCTATTTGCTCATATACGCATCACCTACCACTCTGCCTGCAGCAAACCTGCACAAAACCTGCAACCTGCAACAAACCTGCAACAAAAATAAGAACAAATTCAAAAAATTTGATTTTACTCTAATTTTTTGTAATTTTCAAATTTTCAATTGGCGGGCGCGACCTCTGAATGTTATTTGTTTGACCTGGAATTTCTCACAGGGTGTTTTTTGACAAATTGGAACAAATGAGGGGGTATCCCTAAAAATCCACGATGGTCATGATTTGTGCATCACCCTAATATATATATATATATATATATATATATATATATGAGATACTTGTTTATTCCCAACAGTATTTATTACATGTGCTTGTAATGCATAGTTAAAAAATAATATCATCTTCAAATTATTCTTCACCAATATGCTGATTAATATTTAACTGACTTCATTGGGGCGCACCAAAAACGTTCGAGGGCCACGAGTTTTAGACCCTTGATATTACGAGAGCGGGTTGGGAATTCTCTCTCTCTCTCTCTCTCTCTCTCTCTCTCTCTCTCTCTCTCTCTCTCTTTCTCCATATATGAAATGAAAATGAAAAGGTTTATTGGCAGACTCTAGTCCATATGACAAATATTATTAATACAATGACAGTTCATATACTAAGGATAGAAATATATACAATTGATTAGAAATAATACTGTAATGTCGAAGTTAAGTGGAACTACAGACAGACTTTTTCGTACCAAGAAGTCCATAGCTTATAGGATAAATGGCAGGACTCATGGATAGCTTGGATGATCGGGTTGGTTGATTTTTTAATTCTTTGCATTAGACTGTTGAGCACGTCTTGTTACCTCCGGGAAGCTCGGGACATTGCGGGTAGCAAACATTTGCGAAGCTGAGCATCTCGGGGGTAATTTATGTAAGAGTCTAAAAGACCTGTTGTACAGCAAATTTAGGGTTCTGCCAGAACCTTTTTTATAATTCACCCAGAGTTGCTGTCCGTATATATTACTGCAGAAAGTACGAAAGAGAGTGTCTTTAGCTTCCCTTGTACAGAATCGAAAGTTCCTTATAGTCATATTCGCTTTAGCACACAGGCTTCGAGATTGTTTTCTTATATCCGAGTCATCACTCAAGGAGCTGGTAATAGTTTGACCCAAATACTTAAACTCTTGTACTTCCTCAATTACTTCACCATTCATTTTAAACCTTATATCAGCTGGCTGATTACAGCTTTTAGGATGAAATTGCATAACCTTAGTTTTTGTAACATTAAAACGAATATCATGTTTCTGCGAATACACTTCGCAGACTTTTAGTAGCCGATCCAGACCTTTAACAGAGGGACTTATTAACACCATATCATCGGCAAAACTAAGATATTTATCCTTGTGTTATCTATGCAACATTCCACTGTTGCCTCATTAAGTGAAGCAATTAATCCGTGATATACACATTAAACAGCATAGGGGAGGGCAAGGAGCCTTGTCTCACCCCACAAGAGGAGCCAAAACTCGGATAGTACATTGCCCCACCTAACAGTGAAACATTGGTGGGAATACCAAAATTTCAATAAATTTAATATGTACATGGGAACCTTCCTGTCTTCTAGTTTTGCAAATAAAATATTGTGGTTCACCCTATCATATGCCTTACTTATATCTAGGGAACAGCTATAAATGGTTGAATTACTGTCAATGTATTTAGATATTGTTTCTTTAAGTACATAAATACACAGGTCAGTTGAGTGGGACCTTCCAAAGCCAAACTCATTCGGAGATGTCCATAGGAAATCATTTAATCGGCGGAGCAAGAGTTTTTCTAGTAGTTTCGAGAAGCAGGAAGCGACAGCAATAGGCCTGTAATTATTGCTGGACAGAATGTCTCCGTACTTATTTTTGACCAGGAGCAAGATATATACCCTCATGAACTCTGCAGGGATATAGCTATGAGCCAGCATGGCTGATAAGAGCAATGATATATGCAGACATACTACGTCATTGGCATATTTTAAGTGCTCATTCGATAAGTCATCTACTCCTGACGCAGAACCAGTCTCTAACTCTTTAATTAACCTCTTTACTTCAGAAAATGATATCAAGTATTTTCCCTTGTCCCTCCCACAATCGTTTCGCTGCAATTTATCTTAAGATTATCCCTACTCACACTGTTAAGAATATTAGAATAGTGGTTTTTCCACAGCTTTGCAATTTCATCCTCCCCCGACACCCCATCAATTGTCGGAGGGAGGACATTTTTGACATTCGTTTGATTCTTAACAAATTTCCAAAATTTGTTATCGTTATTTATGCGAGCTTCACAGGCTTTTGATGCTCGAATAGACTCCTCTTCCTGTTTACATCGCCTTATGGCCGCCTTATACTGACCCCGACTTCTACACATATTCAAGTATACTGGTCCTAATCTGGGTCTACCATGAAAGCACCACAAATCATAGGCGACTTTCGATTCCCTCTTCAAGGGGGGCAATAAATCATTCCATCCAGGAACCTATATATGATAGTTGTAAGATTTAATCAGGGGGCTTCCTGCTTCTGCTAACAGGGATATTATCTTACTATAATACCTATCTATGAGTTTATATATATATATATATATATATATATATATTAGGGTGGTCCAAAAAGTTAAAACATCGACTAAGTTCTCTCCACAAAGTTGGTTTTATGCCTCTTGGTGTGGACAGTATTTCTGCAAAGTTTCACGTTATTCGGTTAATATTTAGGGGTCGCCCCACTTGCCCCCTTTTTGAAAATTTGGGAAAATATATAGACAACTGAATAACTAAATTTTTTTTTGGTTCTCAAAGAATATGAAAGAAAACGGTAAGACAATAGGACATGATAATGGGTGTATCTTCATTATTTCTTCTGCATCAGAGTCGCCTTGGATGGTATTGGTATCTGTTTTCGGTGGGCGGCTACGAGTTGTAGGAGGTACTGCTTCTGGTCCTCGTTTCGTGTCAAAGTGTCATTGTAGCGTTGTGCGAGAGCAATACCTCGCTCGGCAGCATCATTGACGACTTTCATCTTTAAGGCGCGATCTCTAAGTTCCCTGTAGTTCTTGTCATTTGGCCATTCCCGTGGATCTTTTTGAAGTAACTGGCGCGCTTCCTCCTTACCTCCAACTTTCAAGGCATCAAAGAGGGTCAATGTCCTTTTCGTGACGAAGGATGCCACATCATTTTCAACACCAGCTTCCGCCATGTCGATTCGTCGGGGCAGCCATTCTTTTGGGGATGTTGGAGGTGTTGAACCATTCTCCTTTTGGTATCAGGATCGATCCTATTATCGAAGAAGGCCAGTCCAATCAGATGCTCCGACAAGTACCACAGGTGGCGTCTTAGAGCTGTCTTCGCCGCTTGTGCAGCTCCTCCGTGTGGATATTTTTCCAGAAGATGCAGCATTTTGAGATCATTGAGAGGAGCTTGTGTCCCCATTGGCGCTTCATGCCAGTACTTGACGTAAATCAGACTGACAAATAAAGCCAGCTGAGTCACGTTTCGTTCTTCGCGTGCTGTGAGCTTGAATTGATAGCGAAAGAGGTAGATTTTGAGCGCATAAATCGCCTTCGCCATCCATCTCGCGTGGTGCATGGGACCCGGAGCTCGGATAAAGAGTTGACCACCAGTCTTTCCCCCCAGGAAGAGCAAAGATAGTTCAAGGAACTCCTTGTAGTCGTCACGAGGTTGGCTTGCCTGAAGAGCGTTAGGTAAGTAAGTGAGCATCTCTTTTCTCATCTCTTGGAGTTGAGGGTTCTCGAACAAGCTGTCCGATGCTGAGACAAATGCTTCGTGGGAGAGAGATGGCCATTCCTTTTGAAATCGCTTAAAAAGGCCTGTTTCAGGACTTCCTGTTGAGCCAAATATTGAGGCAAAGACATCAGCAAGTACGACTTCAAGTATATGATGTCGACAACCGATCCAAACTAGCTCGTGACCCAATGCTTCTTCAATCCTGACACAGGCTCCGCGATGTAAACCCGTGTTTGACGCAGTGGTATCGAAGACGAGACCTCTCACATGCTGTTCCACGTTCCATAATTTCATAGTTTGAAGGCATGCCTGGGCCTGTGCTTCTCCAGTTCCTTGTTTCATCTTTGGGACACCAAGCAGCTTCTCCTGTCCATTGAATGTTATAAGGATTGCTATCCGATGCACATTCGTCTTCTTCCCTTCAATGCCGGGGAGAAGCTTTCCGTCCCAATGGAGAAGGACAGGGTCTTCTAGAGAGAATGATTCTAGGTCTTCTCGAGCTGCCTGTTCTCGCCCACTTTCTCTGTAGCGATGAATAGAGCTCCGAGAGCACGTCATCCCAGACAGATCATGCCCCGCGGCCTGTAATACAGCTCCAGTTACGAAAACAGCATTCGGTCAGAAAGATTGGTGCGATCCATTGCTCCAATGACTTCTGGAGATTGGAAAATGTTCGTAACCTTGTTCTTGGGACGCTTTGGTGCCGGAGCTTCAGACGAAGAAGGAATCGGAACCGATGGTCTATAGTCGTCGTCGTCTTGCGAAAAAAGGGAAGAAGAAGAAGAGGAAAGATCAATTGATGACACTCCTGCTTCTTCCAAATCTTTCTGTGTTGCTTCATGCCTTGCCTTCCTCTTGGCTTCCTTCTCCATTCTGGATCGCTTTCTGTCCTCTTGTGTAGTCGTTTCCTTATCAATGCCAGCCATGCTGCAAGAATTGACGTCCTTGCGCTGCATGGACAGGAAATTTCGGTCCTCAACGTTGACGATTGTGCTCATGGCATCACTGGTTGCGATGTCAAACAGTTCCTGGATGTCCGCTTTGAAGATGTCTTCATTCATTCTATCGCTGGCACGTTGCCTGGTCCTGTGCTTCTTGAGTGTTTTGTAGCGGTCTAAAAGCTTTGAAAGCTTACGGACACAGGAGTCGATCCGTTGAGTTGGGATCCGCGCTCGGGTCCAGACTTCAATCACCCTCTGGCATGCCTGGTTCAGACTGTCGGAGGTGGTTTGCTTTTGATTGATGTGGTGGTATTGCCCCAAGAGGAGGGCGTCAAGGCATGTAGGGAGCCTTGACGTGGATAAAGTTCCAGTTGCCATCCCTAGAAGCCAAACTTTTGGAATTGATCGAGTTTGAGCCATCGGACCTACGGAAGAAAAAGTACATTATATAATATATATATTCAGAGTGGGGCGACCTCTAAATATTCACCAATCACGCTGCAATTTTGCACAGACCATGTGGACACTAAATGGACAAAAACCACACTTGTGGAGACTATCTAAGACAATTTTGAAATTTCCCCCTATGGATTTGGACCACCCTAATATATATATATATATGAAAAGCTTAAAAAACACTGTAAGCCGCGGTTTTAAAATAGTACGAAGATTAAAACCCACTTTAATAGTATAATAAAAAACATTAAAAACAGTTCAACCGAATAAAACGTTTCGAATCTCAGTGAAGGTGTTTTCTTCAGGTCCGTCGACTTTAGTCAGTTTTACTTTACTTTTTAAAGTCGACGGACAGAGAAAGATCTGGTCATTGGGCCTGGAAACGCTGTCTGGTTTCAATTGTTTATAATATCTCTCAACATAATTTTTTTATCCACACACACACACACACACACACACACACACATAATATATAAAATCTTTTTTTGCAATATTAAATTTTTCAATTCCATTTTATCGAACAGTAAATTTTTTTTTTTTTTTTTTTGCAGGAATTATTTCGTTGTTTGAAGCGACGATAAATAATTTAAAATAATTTAGAAAGTGTTAAAAGAAATAAGAGTAAAAAAAAGTTCGAATTTTGCAAATTTATGCATTGGAAATCGATGGAAAGGTGTTTTGTTAAAGCAATCCTGCATGGCATCTATAACAAAAGTTGGCAGAGTTTATCTTTTACTTTGGCATATTGTGTTTGGCACTTTTTTCTATCTTTTTTTTTTTTACTTAATATGGAGCATAATAGGAGCTATTTTGGCCTTTTCGATCCCGTATTTTTGTCGTAAAATGGTTTTGGGAAACTGCAGTTACGTTATCCTTTTTATAGAAAGGATAGGTTTTATAGAAACGATAGGGTTTACGAACAAGTTAAACTATATATATATATATATATATATATGTAAAGAACGACGCTTGTATAGGAGAACATTCCGCGCAAGATGAGGAGGGAGAACGAACAAATGAAAAAATGAGGTAACCACCCGGGAATCGAACCCGGGATCTTCCGATTGCCGGTCAGATCTTGCGCGGAATGTTCTCCTATACAAGCGTCGTTCTTTACGTTAATTATACTGCGTGTTCTTTGCAGTTGAAATGTACATATAGGTGCGGCATGCGGGAGGTGCCCCCCTCGGGGGCATTGGTTTCTGCGCGTATGTAGGAGAATTACGACTTCTGATCGAGTGAGGACCATGGTGTAGTGGTTATCATATCTGACCGGCGATCGGAAGATCCCGGGTTCGATTCCCGGGTAGTTACCTCATTTTTTCATTTGTTCGTTCTCCCTCCTCATCTTGCGCGGCATGTTCTCCTATACAAGCGTCGTTCTTCACGTTAATTATACTGCGTGTTCTTTGCAGTTGAAATGTATATATATATATATATGTGTGTGTGTGTGTGTGTGTATACGTGCGTGCGTGCGTGCGCATCTTTGTTTAAAACATGCAAATGGAGAAAGAATGGTATTGAAAATGACGCGAATAAAAGTTAATTTTTTCATTGGTGCGAAATCATTTTAATGCGAGTTTTAATTAGAAATTGGATTTTTGGGTGCAAAAAAAGACAAAACGACCTCAGATTTTACCTCTCTCACTCGTCTAATTATTTTAAAACTATATGATAAGAGAACCAAAAATCTTGAAGGATATTTCTTTTTTTTTTCGTTTTTCTTTCGTTTATGGGAGAATTTTGGATTTTTTTTTTGTTGGTGTGAAGGGGGGAGGGGGGTCAACTTTTATTTTAGATTTGTTTAGGAAATTCTCTCTCTCTCTCTCCGCCTGTGTAGTGAAGTGAAGGCGAAGGTTAGGCTAGCGAAACGTAACGAAGAACTACGGGTGGCAAGCCTCTGCAAGGGGAACCCTAAGGAGTTCTTCAGTTATGTTAATAGTAGAAAGCCCATTAGAAGCATGATAGGTCCGTTAAAGGACGGAAGCGGCGTTCTGCGGACCTCGGACGCGGACATCGGCAATGTGCTTAATGAGTACTTTGCGGGAGTGTTCACCAAGGAGGACACCCGCATCATCCCCGAGCCAGGCGTGAGGCACGAAGGTGCTGGCCTGGATAGTGTTCGATGTACCGCGACAGTCGTTGCCGATAGAATAGACAAACTGAGCGCGTTTAAGGCTCCTGGGCCAGACCAGTTCCTCCCGAGAGTGTAGCGGGAGGTGCGCGACCAGGTGGCTCCCCACCTGGCTCCCCACCTGTCTTCAACAAATCGTTGGAGATGGGCCAGGTGCCTTGTGACTGGAGGGAAACCAACGTGACCCCTATCTTTAAGAAAGGGATCACGAAAGTCCAGGGAACTATCGTCCCACTAGTCTCACTTCAGTTGTAGGTAAATTATTAGGAGATAATAGCGGATAGGATCGTTGACCATTCGGATTCCTACAAGCTACTTGGGGACTCCCAACATGGGTTTAGACGGCATAGGTCGTGTCTCACCAACTTGCTCGAGTTTTTCCACGTCATGTTGCGTGAGTATGATAAGAGTAGGGCGATTGATATACTTTATCTCGAGTTTCAGAAAGCCTTTGATAAGGTACCTCACCGCCGGCTAATGGCGAAAGTGCGCGAGCTGGGTATCAGTGGGGAAGTAGGTAGGTGGATTGAAAACTGGCTGAAGAATAGGTGGCAGAGGGTTGTAATTAAAGGGGTTAGTTCGGGTTGGGCCTCGGTCACTAGTGGGGCTCCTCAGGGTTCCGTTTTGGGGCCACTGTTGTTTATCATTTACATAAATGATATGGATGGTGGCATCGTCACTAGGATCGCCAAATTCGCTGATGACACCAAGCTTGGGGCCAATGTTGGGACGCCGGGGGCGATCGAGCAACTGCGTGCGGACTTAGGTAGGATAGGAGAGTGGTCCGAAAAATGGCAAATGCCGTTAAACTTGGGTAAATGCAAGGTGATGCACATTGGCTACGCCAATCCCAAGTCGGACTACTCGATGTTGGGGAGTAATATCGAGGCGACTGATTTAGAAAAGGACTTGGGTGTGCTAATTAGCAGCAACCTTAAGTTTACGAAACAGTGCGTAGAGGTGGAAAAGAAAGCCCAGAAGTGTTGGGTTATATCAGGAGGCAATTTCAGTTTCGGAACAAGGAGATTGTGTTCTCTCTGTACAATTCCCTGGTTCGGCCGCACCTGGAGTATGCTGTGCAGTTCTGGTCGCCCACCCTCAGGAAAGATATTGAGAGGCTGGAGCGAGTGCAAGCGAGGGCCACAAAGTTAATCCCTTCCGTTAGGCATATGGGCTACAATCGACGCTTACGCCCCTGAACTTGTTTTTCGCTAGAAACTCGGAGGCTGCGCGGTCAACTCATCGAGGATTTCAAGTTCTTACGCGGGTTCAACGATGTCGATTTTAGAAGCATGTTTAGTTTAAATGATAACCGAACTCGCAACAATGGTTGGAAGTTGGATTTGAAACGGTTTAGGACTAGTGTGTGTGGGAATTACTTTACATATAAGATCTGTGACACGTGGAACAGTTTACCTTCAGAAGTTGTAAACAGTTCCTCTGTGGATCATTTCAAGAAAAGGTTAGACCAAATCTTGCACACTATTTGAGTGTGTAGAAAGTTTTCCCTGGCACCCGTTGCTATTGGTACCACCTCGGTATGGATCGCAAGGCCTTTTGAGGTACTTCTTTTCCTTGTAACTCCTTGTAACTCTCTCTCTCTCTCTCTCTCTCAAATATATTTTGTTATAAATTTTCTTATCTAAGGATGTTTTTCAGTTTATTTTTCAGTATTCTCTTTCGGGATTTATCTATTTAATTTTTAAAGTTTTGGGTTATTTCTCCTTTTTTGAGAGATGAACACAAATAGGATTTCATTTAAAGATGCAATTTAATGTATTAAAACAAAACTTTTACTTTGTTTTAATGAGTAACTAAAACTTAAGACTATTTTATGTATACATGCAATATATATATATATATATATATATATATATTATGCTTTGGAACTCTCAATAATGAGAGCTGAAGAGGCTCATTTTATTGTTTTATTGCTGAATAAAAGTTCTTAATGTAATGAATGTCTTGTTGAAGGAAAATTAATTGAATAAGAACTTTTTAAGGTTTATTTAATTTCACTTAGTTTATTTCAGTGTAGGTTGAGAGCCTTGTATAACTTTGTGTTACATTCTTATTCACTACAAATTTTATGTCCGTTTTATGTTGAAAAGCGTTCGAACGCCTCCAGTACATTAGAGCTATGAACGTTAATTACGGTTTATACTTCTCATATAAGTTTCTGACACAAATGACTGTTGTCATTATGCATATATAAATTTGTAAAGACGTAAATTCGATGCAAATGGCATATCATCATTCGCACACAAGATGATAATGGAGTCAGTGTTTCACGATAAGGACATACTGATAAAAAGAGACCAGTTAACTTTTTCTCAGTTTTAAATAAACGTGCCGTAACATGCGTCATAAAAAGGTCAGTAAATAAAAATTAAATCCCAATGGATGCCTCGCAACATTTGTAAATTGTTAAGAAGTTGGTAAATTAAGATAAGTAGAAATTAAATGGAAAAATTTGGACTGCGTAAATGTAAATTGCGGAATGCCTCAGGGAGTTGTCCTTGGAGCAATATTATACTTATCATAATCAGTGAAAATCTAAAAATAGTTTTGGTTTATGAAATATCCAAATTCGTGGATGATGCAAAAGGATGAGTCAAGATAGAAACTAATTGAAAGGAAGTAAAGGCAGCCTAAATTATATATACACGAAGTAGTGAGACACGGGGGAAATAAAGGTTTAAATGTATGCAATTCGCAACATACATTGAAGAATATAAACATAAAAAAATATATTCAGAACAAAATACGACTTGCGTAAAGGTTTGCGATATTTTTTGCTATTTTTCCGTGCAAATTGGATATCTTATTTGGTATTAATATATTCATAGTATTGTAATCTGAATATGTCGTTGGAAGCGTGAAAACTTTTTAGCGGAAATTAATAGTATTCAATTTATTTATTACATAAGAGAAGTGAAAATAGTAATTATTAGTAATATAAAATAAAGAAGTGAGAAATCGTTCAAAAGTGAACAACAAATCACACACACACACACACACACACACACACACCACACACACACACACATAAAATACTAAAACTACTTCATTATATGAAGAAACGACTAACGAGAGGGAGCATGGCTAAAAAGATCATAAAATACTAAAAGGATTTGATAACAAAGAAGACGACATCGTTTTTGAAACACGACAAATGTATAACTCGAAATAATGCGCTTAAATTACAGGAAAACGGAGTCAGGAGTGACGTGGAAAGATACTTCTTTACAAAGATGCAAATGGGTGGCATAAACTCGCAACTAATAGTGTTTCCAGTAATACAATTACGCTTTTCAAAAAGAGGTTCATTTAATGGTTTAGACCAGTAAATTTAATTTAAGGCTTTGCTGAAATACGTACACATTCATCTGCATAAAGACTAAGCTAAAATTAATACGTTTCCATAGAAATTATATATATATTATTATTATTATTTTAACAAGGTTTCAATGGACAAATATGATTTTAATTCGCTTTTTATTTCACGGCATGATAGATGGCCAATTGAGACGCTTTCTAAAATCTTATATTTAAAGTATATAATGGAGTTATATATAGATAGATAGATAGATAGATAGATATAACATACACGGTACAAATATAATAAAACACACAATACAAACATACAATACATACACAATACAAACTGACGAAAATTGCGGAAAACTAATATGAATTTGGATATTCTTTTGAACTGGGATAAAGAGGAGCATTGTTGCCTTCATTGGTGATAAACTACGAATGGAAGTCACGTCAGTACATTGACCACCTATTTGGTTGGCAATGCTGCCGCGAGCTGTTCATACCCTGAAATGGACGTATGGGCGGAATGATGCTCTATGTGAAAATTGTTAAACTTTTCATCTTGGTTCCACTTAAACCGCAACTACAAATGTCTTAAGCATTAACTATATATATATATATATATATATATATATATATATAAAGATGAAACTTTAATTATGTTAATGTAATGTATCCCGGAATAAACCCTTTTTAATTAAGAGATTAGCGTATAAAGACAAAGTTTAAATAAATTGAAATACTGATCATTATTTGCTCTCCTGTATTACACAAATTAATGACACTGTAAATATAATCTAATGCATTTACACTCCGCTTTTCCAAGAAGCTCATGGAAAATCGGCTCTAATTTTGCATGGAAGGAGGAGAGGATTATAAGTATATCGGGGAGTTATAATTCCTTAAATTTTATTCTGAAATTAATTACATGCGATAATTATCAGGTCATCCCATAAGTAATGTCGTTTTTTATATCTGAATTTGAAGGACAAAAAAAAAAATCAACTGAAACTTTTTAATCTAGTATATATTTTCCATCGGAATCAATGACACTCTGCCAACGTCCTACAAGCTTTTCAATGCCATGTTTATAAAATTCAGGCGGTTTTGAGGCAAAAAACGTACAAAGACTGGTGTGCAGGTCATCTAAAGAAGTATACTGTTTCTCGTGAAGATAGTTTTGCAGACTCCTGAAGAGATGATAATCTGAAGGCGCAAGGTCTGGAGGATGTGGAAGTTTTTCCCACCCAAGCTCCTCAATTTTTGCAGAAGTAATCCGAGCGGTATGAGGACGTGCGTTGTCGTGGTTGAACACGATTCCTTTCCGATTAACCAAAGAAGGTCTCTTTTCTTTTAATGCAGTGTTCAATCGATCCAGTTGTTGACAGTAGACTTGAGCGGTGATTGTTTGGTTGTGTGGTAAGGTTTCAAAGTGTATTACACCACCTTTATCCCACCAAACACTAAGCAACACCTTCCGAGGGTGAAGATTTGGTTTTGGCTGTGGTGTCGCTGGTTCTCCGGCACAAACCCACCGTCGACGGCGCTTAACATTCTGGTACAGTATCTACTTTTCATCACCAGTCACTAAACGGTGCAAAAACGGATCTTAGAGTTCACGGGAATGAAGAGCTGTGCTAATGTTTACCCGCACCCTTAGATTGTCGACCGACAATTCATGTGGCACCCATTTTCCTAACTTAGGCACTTTCCCGAGTTGTTGCAAATGTCGATGGATGGTGGACGCGGATGAATTGAGGTTTTGGGCCAATTCTTCGACAGTTGTTGAACATTCTTCTTCAAGTTCGGCTAACAGCGGGTCATCATCAAACTCAGCAGGGCGTCCAGAGCGTGCTGCATCTGTCAAACATCAGTCACCATTCCTAAACTTTTGAAACCATCTTTGACATTTCCTCATTATATGCCTGATATGCTCTTCTGATACCGCCATGTTTATGAGGGGTTCACATAAAGCAAAACACACGTCTTCACTGGTCAAGGTTTGTAAAGTATGTAGCGAAACACGATAGATCTCCTCTTAGATATAACCTTCGAAAAATTTATGCTTAAACCGAGTAGGACTAGTTTAAACTTAATCTATCGTAAAAAACGACATTACTTCTGGGATAACCTGATATTTATACGAAAGAAATATGTAATTCTGAAAAATAATGGAGCGGAATAAGCGTTCAAACCCCGATTAAGACATTAATGACTGCCATTTTGTGCTGCTCATTTGATTAGATTTTTAAATTAGATATTGATGAACATGATCACCCTTAAAATAACAGTAAACTACTAATACGATAACATGAAAGGGGATGCGTTTTACACATTATTATTATTATTGTTGATTGCGTGAATACAGTACCTTTCAATGCATTAGCTACGATACTATAATGTGTTATACATGTTTTCAATTAGAAGACATCCGGAAAAAGGGTTTTAACCCTTTGAGGACCACGGGACATATTTGTCCCAACGGAAATAATATAAATTGTACAATGATGCAACGTTTCTACAAATACATCTACATGTTTATATAGGTATCGTTTAGTTGTCGGAAAATTAACCCAAAAATGGGTTATTTAAGTGACTATAGTTACTAATATCTAATTGTAAATAACAATAAAACTTAAACTTTTAAGTTCAAAGAAACGTATACTGGTCGTCAAAGGGTTAAATTCAACGAATTCATTCTTATAATCTAAATCGAAGTCTTTTCCCCCCCTTGACTGATGTGACCGTAAAGGTACGGCGCCAGCAACCTTAGCGTAAAGCTTTAAGAACGGACATCTGCTGTTTCGAATTTTTGTTACATTCCCATTTCTCAGAAAACTCCAGTCAAAGGAAAGTGACCGACTGCTTAATACACACCGACGAAGAGATTAATCTTCTAAAAAAGATGCACATATGAAATGAATGAAAATGATTATATGAGTTACACAAATTGGTTTATTGTAGTAACAATATATATAATCTTTTGATGGCCCCATTCTGTAATGTATTAAAATGGTGCTTATTTATAGCTTTTTTTAAAAGCCGTTACGACAGATTGACGAAATCATCTGAAAACTTAGTTTCTTATTTTGTATGAAAATAGATTCCAAAAATATATTCTTCTGAACTCCAAAAACCGGTTTTTTGGGTGTGTTTTTTTAACCCAAATTGGTGTCAATTAGGTTACGGTCAATTAAGTAGATAAAATAACTACATTACTTGAGTAATTTTGAAAATGAAATTTTGAAAATATAGCAATTTTAACAACTTAAAGGGTAGAGACAAATATCTTCTAACATTTAAGAAAGTTGCACATGCGCACTGCGCAGTTCGGGCTACATCTTAGCCATTCTCGTAACACCGATTCCCGTCGATCAGCGAAGTTAAGAGACATTTTGTGTCTGGAGAAAAGTTGGTTCAGGGACTGTTCTCCGCGTCCAAATTACGTAGCTGGCCGTGGTTCGGATTCCACATAAAGCTTGAGGTTCCCTCCGTTATATGATCTTAGGTGTTGGGAAGAAAGTTAAATAGACCCATCATACGCATTTATGTTATCTGAAATATTCTCACAAACACCGAAAGATTAATCGTAAAGAGTCTTTATCCTTGCAAATGCAACAACTCTGTCCATTTCCTTCGTTAAGTGCGTATAAGCGAAGTGCTTCTGGTATCGCTACTGAGCCACAGTAAGAATGCAACGCATTCCTCTCACAGAAGCCATTAAAAAACACTTATAAAGTTTGTAAACTCGTAATATATTGTTGCGCATTTAAATCCTTCACATTAAGTATTTGTCGCCGTATGCCAATTTAATCCGTAAGATTGATGGCTTAACATCGGCCCCTAAGCACAACATCTTTATAACCTTGCGGGCAGAAATTTTGCAATGGGGCTTCGCTTTGCCTTTTTAAGTAATTGCTCTCTGAGGAGGACCACATCTTCAAAGTAGGTTTTAACGCACAGGAAAAGGGATCAGATATTAAGTTATAGATCACGTGTGTCAGGTTCTTGTCTAGCAAATCTCAACTTCTTCTTTAGCAGAGAGAGATACGAAAAATTTGCTTTTTCTTTCACACAGTAAAAAAAAAAAACTCCTTCATAGAATTTTCTTATCGTAACTCGGGTGTTTTTATTAAAATGTGCAAAAATAATGAAATAATTGATTCTGTAAAGCTTGTACGGAATTATAATGTATATAAAATATATGTATTACGAAAGAAAAAGGAAACTTCATCACGAATTAATAAAATAATAATAAATATACTGAAAGTTAAGATTCTAAAAAATAAAAATCAAGCAAGTTTTAAGCAACTTAAACTAATCTGGAAAACAAGCCCAAAATCTGCATCATTCTCCAGAAAAAAAAAAAGTTGTATACTCTAGAATAATAATGATGATAATAATAAAATTGGAGTAACATTGTTCCATAATTCATGAGTTCATTAGTTATAAACTAACTATAAAGATTTATATAATATATGAGGCCCCCAAAGAAGAAGTGGCTAAAACGACAAAGTAAAAACGCCAGAAAAACGCAGTTAAAGTTGTACCAATCTGAAAGTGACATAACTTTGCCATATCTTTGAACTTTTGAAGATATTTCGTCGAAATATCTTCAAAAGGTCAAAAGTTATGGCACTTTCAAATTGGTACAACTTTAACTGCGTTTTTCTGGCGTTTTTTACTTTTGTCGCTGAGCCACTTCTTCTTTGGAGGGCCTCATAATATCAAGCAAAGAGAACGTTTACACTCTTGATAAAATCTTAGATACGTCAAACATCGCTTACAGTGTGCAAAAACTCTGTTCAATCCCTCTTCTTTGTTCAAACCTGTAGAATGGTTGAGGAGACTGAAGCATGAAAACCATTATTGGATTAATGAAAATAAATAATTTATCCTTCAGATTCACGCGCTGCTTTCCATTTCCTGCGAGGGTTTGCTTGCATGCGCGTATATTGTTATAATGTTTCAGACCAGCAAAGACCCTAGGATCCACTCATGGCTTGGGTACGAATGTATGATATTAAATCAATTCTTTTTCTAACTCTCCGCTGGCCGTTTTCGTTCGTACAATTGTTTGCATATTGTTTAAGAACATCCAACCTTTCTTTGGATTTGTATCCGTATCGACCCCCCCTCCCCACACACACACAGTTCGTGCGCTCGCACAAAATTCTACTTCAACAAAGCCTTTCATTCAAATTACGGTGTATGAATCATTCATTACAATTATATACTAATTAAGAAACTGAAATCGATTTATATCAATATAGGTTATTTTATTTTATTTCATGTTATGCTTATATATATATATATATATATATTATATATATATATATATATATATATATATATATATATATTATATATATATATATAGTGGGCCTAGTATTAACTACTTTGATGGTACCGGTTTACCGTTAAGTTAGCACTATAATAATGATTAATTGATTGATAATGATTGATTGTTAATGATAAGGCTGCGGTCACAGCGATTAACATTGCAATGAAGGTATTTACGATGATTAACAATTATATAATGGCATTTATATTATGCTAAAGATGTCTGAGGATTAGCAAATAAGGAAATGGTTATACAGATTAATTGTTAAATAATACACTCATTTAGATAGGCTAATAATATGCAAAATGGAACACAGCATGAAATATGAAGCTTATTGATAACAGATATAATGCATGTACGGTAGGTACAGTAAATGGATTACGTAATACTGATTTAGATAGGCTAATGAGTTATGCACAAATGGAACACAGAAATGATGTAAGCATGTTGAGAGTTGAAATAATGCTCGTACGTTTGACACAGTAAGTGGATTAGGCCGTCAAGAACGAAATGCTTAAAAGATCACATAAACAAACGGATGCAAAATAAGTAAATTGTACGATGATCACAATAACAGGGTGATACAAAATTACGGTATTGGAATGACACTTGAAATAGGCCTACAACGGTTTTAACGAGAGTTAGTCTTAACGATTATGGAGACACTTTCGGTATAGCCTAATCACGACGCTGCGGTTACACTGTGTAGGCTTCGCATGAATTGCTTAAGACGAGGCAAAGAGCTTACTAACAATGTTGCATACGGTACCTTGAAGCTTGAAGACCTTCTTGAAGGTTGACCGTGGTGCGTTGGGCTGTAGATGCCTTGGAGACTGTGATTGGCCGTAGATGACTTTGGAGACTGTGGGTGGCCGTAGATGACTTTGGAGACTCTGGGCCTACGTGCAGTACTTGTTGAACGGGCGCCGATCGAAATGAGGTGAAGGATGAGTTAAGCCAGGGTCAGAAGGATGTCGCCTCAACTGTTGATTCGCTTCGTTACGTTGAGGTGTTGATTGAGAGACTGAGGCCGGCTGAGGTCGAACGGCTGGGTTTCGAAGGATTGCTTCTGAAGGCGGACTGTAGAAGGCCTTACTTGATGATAGACTTCGTGTAGGCCCGACCAGAGCCTTGAAGGAAACAGCAGGCCTCCACGGCGAAGACCGCAGAGCGGGTGGCTTGACGAGTGTTGCTGCTGACGAAGTCTGAGAGTGAGGCTACAACCAAACAAGGAGTGAAGAGTACGGGGAGAGGAGTGAGGAGATGTATCAGTGGACTCTGCCTTTTATAAACTCGTAGGACGCTAAGTTTCGCGGGCTTTTCGAGACGCCTTCAAGCGTCCTGTTGTTTCTCTCTCCTTGACAAACCACGTGTGTTTTTGGATTCCGATGATTCCAAGATGTTTGAGAATGGCGGGGAAAAGAATTCCTTTGTCTGCCTGCTATATAATATATATATATATATATATATATATATATATATATATATATATATATATATATATTATATATAACTTGGTTGAATGGTTTGTTCTTAGGGAAGCGTAACTTAGCGAGGAATAGGAGGACGAAGAGATGGTACGTTTATTAATAGACGTTTCGGAAAAATTCAATTTCCATCATCAGTGCTAAAAATTTAAAACAAGTAAAAATAAATAAGTATAATAAATAGAAACAAGCAACAAATTAAAATGGCGCAACAATTAGCGAGAATCAAAAACAAGTTACAATGTGTATTAAATTAAAAGATTAAAAGTTAAATGATATAAAGTATAAAAGTATGGATAATAAGTAAATATAAAATGGTTTAGGTGGAACAGAATTGTAAAGTTTCTTACCAGATTGTAATGAGACTAATTATACAGAAGATTGGGAATGGTTGCCTGTTGAAAGAATTCCATTGGGACGATGGAGCCGGGCGGAGTGATGGTGGATTTCTTTTGAAAGTTTATTTGGCAATGTTTAAATTGAAAGCGGAACTGTAATCGTTGAGGGTTGCTGGATACTAAGGATGTAAAGGGACTCAAGTATGCGGAGGTCGATTAGTTGGTTGGCTGAGTTGATGATTTGAAATTGGAGGAAAGTAACGGGTGGTTGTGGAGGTGGCAGTGATCCCTTATTGCAGATTGGAGGGTTTGTTCAGGGGCTGTGAAGTTCTTGTAGAAATCCCACGATGCTCGTCCACTCTTGTTTGATATTGGCGGATGGTACTGCCGATATAGTTCGCTTTGCAGCGAACACAATTAAAAGCGTAGATAGTGGACGAGGCAAGTGGCTGGGGTGTTTTTTCTTTATGGTTGAGGTAAGATTTGATACTATTGTTGTTGGTGAAAGCGAAATGAAATTTAATTTGGGGGTAAAGCGGCGTGAGTAAGAGACAGAGTTCTGAAAGTATTTTGTGGCTAATATGGTCATAATAAGGGAATGAAAAATATTGTACGTCTTTTTTAACAGTGGGAATTTTAAGGGGGGGTTGATAAATATTATTAAGAAAATTTCTGGTTAAAGACTGTAACAGATGTTTTGGGAAAGAGTTATTAATGCTGAAGTTAATAATTAACTCTATTTCATGGTGAAAAGATAAGTACGAGGAGCAAAGATGGTAGGCACGGTGGATTAAAATTTTAATACTGTTTATTTTATATAGCAAAGGGATGTGGCTTAAGAAATTAGTACCCAGGCCTGTGTACGTGGGTTTTCATTCCCTTATTATGACCATATTAGCCACAAAATACTTTCAGAACTCCGTCTCTTACTCACGCCGCTTTACCCCCAAATTAAATTTCATTTCGCTTTCACCAACAACAATAGTATCAAATCTTACCTCAACCATAAAGAAAAAACACCCCAGCCACTTGCCTCGTCCACTATCTACGCTTTTAATTGTGTTCGCTGCAAAGCGAACTATATCGGCAGTACCATCCGCCAATATCAAACAAGAGTGGACGAGCATCGTGGGATTTCTACAAGAACTTCACAGCCCCTGAACAAACCCTCCAAATCTGCAATAAGGGATCACTGCCACCTCCACAACCACCCGTTACTTTCCTCCAATTTCAAAATCATCAACTCAGCCAACCAACTAATCGACCTCCGCATACTTGAGTCCCTTTACATCCTTAGTATCCAGCCAACCCTCAACGATTACAGTTCCGCTTTCAATTTAAACATTGCCAAATAAACTTTCAAAAGAAATCCACCATCACTCCGCCCGGCTCCATCGTCCCAATGGAATTCTTTCAACAGGCAACCATTCCCAATCTTCTGTATAATTAGTCTCATTACAATCTGGTAAGAAACTTTACAATTCTGTTCCACCTAAACAATTTTATATTTTACTTATCATCCATACTTTTATACTTTATATCATTTAACTTTTAATCTTTTAATTTAATACACATTGTAACTTGCTTTTAATTTTCGCTAATTGTAAGTAACTACAATTCTGTTCCACCTAAACCATTTTATATTTTACTTATTATCCATACTTTTATACTTTATATCATTTAACTTTTAATCTTTTAATTTAATACACATTGTAACTTGTTTTTGATTCTCGCTAATTGTTGCGCCATTTTAATTTGTTGCTTGTTTCTATTTATTATACTTATTTATTTTTACTTGTTTTAAATTTTTAGCACTGATGATGGAAATTGAATTTTTCCGAAACGTCTGTTAATAAACATGTACCATCTCTTCGTCTCCTATTCCTCGCTATATATATATTATATATATAATATATACAGGGTGTCTCAGAAGTTGCGCACCATAGGCGTTATCATTAAAAAATTAAGCAAAGCTATATTAACCTATGTTGCGTGACTTTTGAGGCACCCGTATATATATATATGTATATATATATATATATATACACACGAGTTATCATTAATCCGAGTATAAAAGTGAGGCCAAAACTGAAAAGAGAAATTGAAATTTATGACACACAACGAGCAAATGAGAGGACTAAAAAATGTGTTCAGACGCGAAGTAATAACGCGAAACGCCTTTTCTATCCATCAATTTTGTCCAATTTTGGGTGTGATCCGAGGAAGCCAAAAAAAAAAACCCTCTTCCTTCCACCAATCTGGATCAATCACAGGAGGAAAACATCACCTTGTTCAATTGCCTCATCATCATCATCATCATCATTGTCATTATCATCAGGGTCATCGTCATTATTATTACTACTAATTATTATTTGAAGGATGGAAAGGAAAAAGCATTAAATGCGGTCATTGCATTTAGAAGGGATTATTATTATTATTATTATTATTTTTATTATTATTATTATTATTATTATTATTATTTTTATTATTTGTAGTCGAAGGCGTAGAAGAAGGTGAAGAAATACTTTATTCTTCCTTTCTTAGATTACAAACGACTCCTCGTAAATATACATGCGACAAAAATTGCTAAATTTCTATAAATTGCTAAATTTGATTGCGAGTAAGGCAAAAGGTTTTGTAGCAATAATTTAGTCTTATAAATATTTTAAAATTTAATTAAAGTCATAATTCTTTTGATATTGCCTTTATATTAAAACAAATTTATATATAAACTCGAAACGGGACCTATATAAGTTATCTTTGACGTATATTTGTATCTTAGCGAATTTTATGCGATAAAGACTGAAATAAATCAATTTGCATAAATTTATATGAAAAATATGATTAACTTCATAATGTAAATGTTACCCCTTTAATTGTTATTGCATTTTTAGTAATTAATATAAAATGTTACGAAATAATGGCGTAGAACATTTTTTGATATTATTATTATTGATTTTTATTCATTTGACTATCAAATACTCGTACATACTGTGAAGAAGTATTTTCAAATGGATTTTCCCTACTTTTTAAATAGTTCCCCATTACTTAACTTAGTCTTTAAAAGCGTTTAAGTTGTTTTAATGGTTTCTTCCTATAAATGTTTCTGGAAACTTACTTTGATGTTATTACGGAATGTATTAACTACACAGAAAATATTAAATTGGTGATTATATATTCATCTGTAATAGCAAAACTATTGATTGGATGTATGATACTATTTAACTAGTTGCATGGGTGCCCGTTCTCTGCGTTCATATGATTTGGCGACCCGCGGTTCGGATCCCATGTAAAATTGTAGGTCCTCTCTGTCATATGACTTTTGCCGTTACGAAAGAGTTAAACAACTCTAAACTGTGTGTGTGTGTGTGTGTGTGTGTGTGTGTGTGTGTGTAAAGGAACAGTTACAAATTGCTGTAATCTAGGTTTTGAAATTGCTACTCCTTCCAGTATACTGTATAATAATCCAAAGGACTTTCTTTTCAGTAAATATATTCATAGAGACTACAAATTTTCTCTTAAAAACCGTACTCAGGTGTTCTCTACCTGCTCAATACGAGCAAGACTCATCTACGAGGTCATTTGAGATCGATCAAGCTTATACAACCTACTTGCTCACTGAAACGCCTCATATATATATATATATATATATATATATATATATATATATATCAACGTAAAGAACGACGCTTTGTATAGGAGAATATTCTGCGTAAGATGAGAGCGAAAGAACGAAACAAATGAAAAAATGAGGTAACCACCCGGGAATCGAACCCGGGATCTTCCGATTGCCGGTCAGATATGATAACCATTACACCACGGGCCCGTGGTGTAATGGTTATCATATCTGACCGGCAATCGGAAGATCCCGGGTTCGATTCCTGGGTGGTTACCTCATTTTTTCATTTGTTTCGTTCTTTCGCTCTCATCTTGCGCGGAATATTCTCCTATACAAAGCGTCGTTCTTTACGTTAATTATACTGCGTGTTTGCAGTTATAATGTATGTGTATATATATATATATATTATACAAACATCGTAACTTTATATTAGTTTTCGATTACTGTAGTAATATACTGACTTTGTAATTTGACTTTTAACTGGGTAGGCGGCGCATGCCCCGCTTACCCTGACTGCACGCTACTGATATATATATATATATATATATATATATATATATATATATATATATATATATATATATATATATATATATTAGAGTGTCCCAATTTTTTTTGTTCCTGAAGTTTGTCATGCACACCCCACTAATTTCTTCCACTCGTGAAAACATGCCAGCAAGATGAATTTCATTCGTGTTCTTTAATTTTAAGGGTCCCCTCAAACCATGTGTTACTATTGCTGAACGGCTACTCTCTACCTTATACTAATTGTAGCATATTTCTTTTCAGGTTATGGATACAAGAAAGCAGGGACTGTGTGGTTGGTGGGGGTGTTGCGAAATGAACACTTGGAAACGCTGTGTCAACTCCCGACAGTGGGAGATGTTCTTCGACGTCTGTTGTTCTTCACTCCGAAGAAAAAAACGTCCACGGCGGAAGCTGCCAATGTGGTAGCTGATGAGGTTATGGCGGTGTGGGCTCGGGCATCTATTCCGACCTCCCACAAGCCCAAGTGCGTCGAGAGGATCAAGGCCCTCTCCACGGACTAAGAGAAGGTTGTCAGAAACCGAAACCGTGGGGGAGAGAAGCAACTGGAGCGGGAAAAGGGATTCCAAGCCAACCTGAATACACTGTTCGAAACAGCTCATGCCAACGCCATGAAACTCATCAAAGTCCACGAAGATCGAGACTTTCTGAATGACCAGCGAACCGTGCGGAAGATGTACATCGGAGGAGAGGACCTGGAGTTTGCTCGCAGGGCAGCGGAGCGGGAGAAACGCCGAGCAGCTGAAGAGAAGAGGAAGAAGAAAAGCTGCGAAGAGATGGACTCACTGCAAGCAAAAGGAACGGTGAAAAGTGGGTCTTCTTCTTCTTCGGAGTCCATGGCCGAAGCATCCAATGACGATGTCCAATATTCCTCTCCTGGTCCTTCGGCTCCTCGATCCGCTCCCAAGGACGACCAAGTGTCGGCAAGGAGGATCATCCAATATCCCAATTTTGCTGCAGCCCTGGATCGAACTGGAACCTCAGTACGCCAAACGATGCACATTGTGGCTCCAGCACTCGCTGCCGCGGGAGTTGAGTTATCCTCGGTCACCTTGTCCAAATCAAGTCTTCACCGTTCACGGCAGAAGTCCAGGAAGAACTTTTGGCAGCCGGAATCAAGACCGAGTTCAATCCTGATACGCCGCTTGTCGTCCACTTTGATGGCAAACTCCTCCCTGATTCGGATGGAGGGAAATCGGATCGCATACCAGTGCTGGTCAGCGGGAAGAATCTTGAGAAGTTGTTGACGATCCCAAAAATCCCTGACAGCACGGGACAGCGGATGGCTGGAGCTGTTCTGAAGGTGCTGGACGATTGGCCGCAAGTTCAACCATGGATTGCCGGTCTCTGCTTCGACACAACAGCGGCGAATACCGGTATTCACTGCGGCGCTTGTACGATTATCCAGGACCAAATGGACCGCCGCGTTCTTTTCCTGGCTTGCAGACACCACATGATGGAATTGGTAATCACCTCAGTCTTTGACCTGTTCTTCAGGTCTTCTGGCCCCGAAATTGCACTGTTCGCTCGCTTCAAATCCCAATAGGAGTTCATCGACCAGAAGCAGGCTTCTCCGTTCAACGGCGATGGCCCAAGCGACATCCTTTCGGAATGGGTGGCGTTGAAAAAAGAGCAGATTGTCCACTTCATTGAAGACCAGCTTGAAGTTGGCCACCCAAGAGACGATTACCGGGAGTTCCTGATCCTCGCTCTGGTCTTCCTCGATGGTCATGGTAAACGAGATCTTCGGTACAATCGTCCTGGAGCATACCACCGGGCCAGGTGGATGGCCAAAGGTATTTACTGTCTTAAGATGTTCATCTTCCGAAGCCAATTCCACCTGACCGCTCACGAGGTCCGGTCACTACGCAGGATAAACGTCTTTGCCGTCACCATCTACCTCCAGAGGTGGTTCGATGCTCCATTGACGGCGGACGCGCCCGTCAATGACCTGGAGCTGTTGGAGGACCTAGAGCGGTACAAGGCGGTGGATCATGATGTAGGTACCGCCGCATTGACGAAATTCCGGGGCCACCTCTGGTACCTAAGCGAAGATTTAGCCGGACTCGCTATGTTCTTCTCCAAAACCCCGATGCAGAGAAGACGGCCATGCTCCAAAACCTGCACAAGAAGACCGAAAAACCAAAAGATCTGCGTCGGCTGGAGGGAAAGAGTGTCTTGACCGTGAGACGGTCGGATTTGAGCACCTTGGTCACGAAAAGGACTCAAAACCTTTTTCATTGCCTGAAGCTGCCGGTTCCAAAAACCCCCAAAGATCTCGAAGGATGTGCACCATCGTTGAAGTCTGTGAACGACGCGGCAGAACCGGCGGTGAAACTGGCAGAAGATTTCAACGAGGGCCTGACAAAAAACGAGGAGGAACGGCAGCTCGTGTACCAAGTCGTCGAATACCACCGCCAGCAGTTCCCCTCAGCAGACAAAAAGATCCTCTGTCCCCCGAAATGAAATGTGCCATTAGAAAGAATTTCCATTTCCTTTAATTTAGTCATTAGAAAGAATTTACATTTCATTCTTCCATTCTAGAATGATTAATGCTGAGCATTTACGTTTGTTCATATAGGGTCGAATAAACAAGGTCAATGAGGGGACCCTTCCCCTCCTAATAGGCCAATGAAATCTCGCCCAGGTTTTCCTTTCTTCAAGTGTAATTAATTAAAGGGGTGTGCGATTTGACTCTTGCAAATTTTTATTTTCACATGTGAGGCTGGGACACCCTAATATATATACTATTATACACGAGCAGGGCCTATCAGAAGGGGGGGCTAGGAGGGCCATTTGGCCTGGGCCTCAAGCTTAAGGGGGAGCCCTCATATTTAGAAACTTTCAGGTTTGAATATAATGTTTTGCAGTGAAAGTAATAATTGGGTTTTGCTATGGGCCTCAAAAGCTGGAAGTGGCTGGGCCTCTCTGGACCTCTGAGAGGGCCTGCACACGAGTATATGTTATTTCTTATTCCTTCCCAGAGAATACATGCACGTGCGGCTTATAGATAAGAATCTCTTCTGTACTCTTTTGTTGTAAGTTCCCGGTTTAAGAATGGGATCACCTGAAGATCAGAGCCCCCAGCCTTCTTTAGTTAGCTTTATAAGGCTAACTATCGAAAATATCACGACCTAACCTAACTAATCGTCAAAAGTGTACAGTTGACCTAACAATTGGTTAGGTTAGGTCGTGATATTTTCGTTAGTTAGCCTTATAAGGCTAACTAAAGAAGGCTGGGGGGCCCTGACCTTCAGGTGATCCTAAGAATGTTTTATTTATTTTTTTACACTGTACGAAGACTATTTTTTCTTTAAGTACAGAAATTTCCTGAAATTTAAATGAAAGGAAAATTAACAATGGAGTCAGCAAAGGGGCTACCCTTTAAAATCAACCATGCATGCTTGTAAGCATAGTTTATGTATCATTTACTGTAAAATACGCATCACTAAAGCCTCCGCAGATTTGTTTCCAGACTTCAAGGCGAGATAAAGGCCAAAGTAAAGGAATTTCTGTCTTTTGGAATATATGAAACTCGCAATGTATTTAATGACCTCGACCATTAAGAACCAGTTTATAATAGAAACACTGAGATTGTGTAATTAACTAAATTAATCTCTTGAAAATTAATAATTATGCTTAAATGAAATAGTAATCACAACCTCGTAAATTTAGAGAATAAAAACTTGGAGTTTAAGAATAGATTAAAGTTAAAACCAAAGAATTTTGTTCAAAATATAAATGTTGTCCTGCGTGTATTATGAGTAGGTGCGGAAAATTTATTTATTTTTAAACTTCAAATTAACTTTATATAAATATTTTATTTATTACCGTACATAAATTTACTAAATATTACTCATTATCACCAATCTTTTATACTTTCATAATTCATAAATTAAGTTTCGGCGAATTTTATAGCAGTGGGCATCGAAACTGTTGTGGAAATAAACTCTGTCTATTAGAGTGGGTTTTAATTATCGAATTTTATAGCGTTGGTCACATTAATATTTTATAGCATTAAAAGTATGAGCTATTTTCGCTGCTTATATGCTCTTACTCAATTTATTTGTAGCAATTTCTATACAGGGTGTCCCATAAGTCCGGCATCATAGGAGAAATTCATATTTTTCTATTTCTACAAACCATAATTCATATTTTTCTTATGCTCGGGATGCCAATTTCCCGTCCACCATTCTGTTCAGTGACGAGGCTGTTTTTTATGGAAATGGCGAGATAAATCGACAGAACACCCGCTACTGGCCTCAAAACAACCCTCACTGGTATACTTCTTCAAATGAACAAGGTGCATCTCGGGTGATGATATGGTGTGGCATTTGGAAGGATCACATCATAGACCCCCTCTTTTTCGATGAACATGTCACTGGAGGCACCTACCTACGTATGCTCAAGGAAGAAGCATTTCCCAGTGTCTTGAACGAAGAAGGAAATTTCCCAACATGGTTCCAGCAAGACGGCGCTCCTGCACATTACACCACCCAAGTAATGGAATACCTGTACCAACAATTCCCTGGTCACTGGATAGGACGTCGAGGGCCTGTGGAATGGCCAGCTAGAAGCCCGGATCTCACGCCACTAGATTTTTATCTCTGGGGCCACTTGAAAGCGCTGGTATACGCAGAGAAAATTAGGAGTGTTGAACATTTGCGGCAGCGCATTATTGGGGCATGTAACACCATTACTCCTGACATCATTCACCGTGTGCTTGCTGACTGGGTATCACGTCTGAATTTGTGTATTGAAAACAATGGTGGACATATTGAGCACTTTCTGTAAATAAAAGCTTTTGTTTTGCCTTTTTTTATTATTTTTCCTATGATGCCGAACTTGTGGGACACCCTGTAGATCTCTTCTTGTTTTCGTATGACGTTCCACGCAGACGAATTCGCGGCTGGCAAGAAACAAATTTAATAGTAGAAAATATTGTAGATGTATATTGTTTATAGTCGATATATTGATAGTTATAAATTTTATATGCTTCACCTGTTCAAAATCTTTTCATTTCTCTGATACACAGAAAAAATTTGAAATTATATTCAGATGTAATATTTTTTACTACATTATGTTTAATGTAATATTTTTAAATAAAGTTATTTTCCACGTATTCAAAATAGGTTAAAAATAGGTTCAAAATGAATATACTCCTTATTTTGTAAAATGCCATTTTGTAAAATGCCACATGACCATACTTAGAAAAGCTTAAAGTTCTCTATTCTAAAAATATCGATATTTACTGTAATAATAGTATGTTTATACTGAAGCGCGTTCTGCTTCGCTTATCTAAGAGACTAATAACTTTGATTAAACCTATTATCAATTCACTTTAATATGTTTAGGATTGGACGTTCATCAATTTCAAGATATTCCAAAGTACAGTATTGTAAAATTGTAAAATTTGTATGTTTCAGCTTTCGTTTACATAAATAGGTACTTGTAGGTTATCTACCCCCCCCCCCCCCCCATTTTGACAGAATATTTTTGTTAAAACTAACGAAAATATCACGACTTAACCTAACCAATTATCAAGGGCGTACAGTTGATCTATTAGTAAATAGTAAATACTATTTCAGAAACAAACAATGTTATAATTAACCCTTTACTACCCAAAAGGACAAATTTATAACCTTTCAAATACACACATTCATAATTTAATCCTACAAAATATTTGGGCAGTAAAGGGTTAATAATAGATCAACTGTACGCCGTTGATAATTGGTTAGGTTAAGTCGTGATATTTTCGTTAGTTTTAACGAAAATATTTTGTCATAAATGGTGGGGGGGATATAACCTACAAGTACCCATAAATAAAATAATATAGAGTTTTTGGAGAGAGCAAACAGTTATGGTATAAATTTGATTTTTTAATATAATGCATTTAAGGTGAGATTTAATATTCAGAGTGAAACCATAAGAAAGAAAATAACATTTAAAAAATCTTGGAATAATGCTCTTAAAATTGTCATTTTATCCTGTCAGTTTTCTTAATCTCACTTTATATCGATCATAATTATATTTATCATTAAAAGAACGATAAAATTGTGGGTGAAATGGTTTCCAAATACTTGTCAAAGTTGGGACTTTCAGAACATAAGTGTTTCCAAGTGTTACCCTTCGTGGCAAATTATATATAGGCTGGTCTATAATTAACTCGTTCCCTTGTCGTTTAGATTATATACCCGCGCTTGGTGTGGTTATATCTTTGATTAACACGCCGTAAATCTGTTTTGCGACATGAGTTATTCTCGCTATATAAGTTCTCAGTTGCCTTTACGTAGTTATCCTTACCGAAAGAAAGTCCACAACTTCCAAGAACCTGATATTAATAAACCGACCATAGTTATCGTTTCAGAAAGCACAAATTAATTCCCCATTGTTTAAATATGTATACTTAATAGGCTTGTTGAGTGATCTCTTGAATTTTGATAGTCACAGATTTAATTCTTGTACCCATGAAGATAATAATCAACATTTGAATTTAAATGAGCTTTGGTTGTGTATTGTATCACAGTAGCTGAGCAACTATTACGGTGGCCAAGTTGACAAGTTCATTGTCAACAACAAAACGGCGCGATAACTTCTCGGAGAAATAGGAAAGTATAGATTGCAGCTGCAACAAAGCCCTTTGCGCAGATGCTGTGTAATTTGCAAGAAATGAAGAAGCAATGAAACGACTATAAAATTGAAGAGAACATAACACCATTTAGCGACACACACACACACACACACACACACACACACACAAAAAAAAAATATATTTTTTTGCATAACAGCAATGAATATTAAACTTAATTTCATACGTTCTTCGAAACAAAAATCTTTATTTAAATAAATTTCTCACGTTCATCTAAATATATTGATGTATTTTGATAGAAATTCATACATTGAAACTAAAAATGCATTTTTGAAAATACTCATAAGGCAATTTCCCAAATATTTTGGCTTGTCGAATTTGAATCTTGAAATATTTTTCGGTCAAGAACTTTTATTTTCATTTTGAATATCTATTTCTTTGTGCGCATGTCAACAATTGACTTTGAGGGATGGTTACATTCAGAATTAAGCTATAAACCCAAACGTAAACATTGCTGTCATGTAGAAAGGGGTCGATAACACGAAATAATCAATGCCAATTACCAGTGCCATCTTAATTTGTGGATAAATTATACAAGCAAGCACGATTTAACTTCTTAAATTAGTTTGTATTCAAGCGGAATATTTGCATCTTACATTTTGAAATCGTTTTTATAATTATGGGGTAAGTAAAGCGTAAGAAAACATAATACGAGATTATTGCTCAACTTATTTGAAATCTTGAATTCTTTAAAGCGTAAAACTTGCATAATTAAATTTTATCACAGATTATTGTAAGTTATAGTTAGTATTATATATATATATATATATATATATATATATATATATATATATGAAAATTATTTCACGAAAGTAACACGTGAAAAATATTTATGATGAGTAAAACCACGAAGGAAAAAACGCAAAATGGTGCTCAAGCGCTTTCGTCTAATGAGCACCATTTTGCGTTTCCTTTCCTTCGTGGTTTTACTCATAATATATATATATATATATATATATATATATTTCTCAATATAGTGAGAGAAGGGGCGACAAGCTTGACCTTCGTGAAATGAGGAATCATCGCACGGAACATTTGAAAGGTTGAAAGGTATATACGTATATATACTTGTATAGCCTTATGAATACTTCGGCCCTCCTGGTTAGCCTAGTGGTCGAACGGTTGATATAAAGATCCTGGGCTCGAGTCTCGGCTCAGACCTCAGATTTCAAGGACTAAGGTTCTTCTCTAAGTCTTCCTTGGCGGGGTAATGGTTCGAATCCCCCGGAAAGCTGTAGGTTTTCTCCGTCATATGACCTTAAACGTTACGAAATTGAATAACCCCAAATATTATGAACAGTCAGACACTATTTTTCGAGGTATCGAACTTGGTGTCTTTATAGATAACGTTCAAGGTCTTTTTTCGTCGAAAAAATAGTGTTAATGATTTGGTTAACAAACATTTCGTCGGCTTGGCATTTTGTCGCCAAATTTTTTGGATTAGATTGATTAGGTTAAGTTGAGTTATAGGTACCTATCTTTCGTCAGCGACATATAGGTATAGGTCCTTAATGATGGTATTTGGGAGATAATCCACATGATTTCTAATGTCGTTCTTTTGTGGAAATCTTCGTACGAGATGTTTTTGCATTCATTTTGGATACGAAATGGAGACGTGAATTATGAGTTTTTGGTTGAGTTACAGCGAGTTCGTCACAGTTTCTTGAAAACGGTTGCGTGTTTTTCTTCGTTTCTTGCTGTCGTGCGTGACGAAGGGTTGTTAAACTTGGGCATTGCGCCCATCAACCGAAAAAATAAGAAACAACATTTTGAGGGCATGGTCAGGTCAAAGAAATTATGAACACCCGGACTGTTCCTTTCTCTCGGCTGTTTCTCAGAAATGGCGGAGCAGAGAGCACGCTCTTTTCGTATTTGAATATATAAATAGAAAGACTAAAGCAGTAACAATTTTGGGTCTGGTTTTTAAAGATACTGTCCCTATAAAAATAATTTTTCGTTACCATAGCAACAGAAAATGCATATATGAGGAGTAAAAGAAAAAAAAAAGAAAAAATTCCTATTATCATTGGCATATTTAATATAGGCAAATATAAACTCGTTGAAGTAGAAATTTTATGGTTATTTATAACATATGAGAGATTTAAACTGTATAATGGGTATTACAGTGTTGTTATAACAGATACAGATATTTCCATTGGGAATTTTTAATAGTGTGCAGGAGTTAGATATTTTTATAAAATTTCTTATCAGTGTTCACTCTATTATGTATAGGTTAAAAAAGGAAATATCTCTCTCTCTCTCTCTCTCTCCTCTCTCTCTCTCTCTCGTGAGGCACGAAGGTGCTGGCCTGGATAGTGTTAGATGTACCGCGACAGTGGTTGCTGATAGAATAGACAAACAGCGCGTTTAAGGCTCCTGGGCCAGACCAGTTTCTCCCCAGAGTGTTGCGAGAAGTGCGCGACCAGGTGGCTCCCCACCTGGCTACAGTCTTCAACAAATCGTTGGAGATGGGCCAGGTGCCTGGTGACTGGAGGGAAGCCAACGTGACCCCTATCTTTAAGAAAGGGGATCACGAAAGTCCAGGGAACTATCGTCCCATTAGTCTCACTTCAGTTGTAGGTAAATTATTAGAAGGGATAATAGCTGATAGGATCGTTGACCATCTGGATTCCTACAAGCTGCTTGGGGACTCCCAACATGGGTTTAGACGGCATAGGTCGTGTCTCACCAACTTGCTCGAGTTTTTCCACGTCATGTTGAGTGAGTACGATAAAGTAGGCTATTGATATACTTTATCTCGACTTTCAGAAAGCCTTTGATAAGGTACCTCACCGCCGGCTAACGGCGAAAGTGCGCGCGCTGGGTATCGGTGGGGAAATAGGTAGGTGGATTGAAAACTGGCTGAGGAATAGGCGGCAGAGGGTGGTAATTAAAGGGGCTAGATCGGGTTGGGCCTCGGTCACTAGTGGGGTTCCTCAGGGTTCCGTTTTGGGGCCACTGTTGTTTATCATTTACATAAATGATATCGACGGTGGCATCGTCAGTCGGATCGCCAAATTCGCTGATGACACCAAGCTTGGGGCCAATGTTGGGACGCCCGAAGCGATCGAGGAACTGCGTGCGGACCTAGGTAGGATAGGAGAGTGGTCCGAAAAATGGCAAATGCCGTTTAACTTGGGTAAATGCAAAGTGATGCACATTGGCTACGCCAATCCCAAGTCGGACTACTCGATGTTGGGTAGTAATATCGAGGTGACTGATTTAGAAAAGGACTTGGGTGTGCTAATTAGCAGCGACCTTAAGTTTACGAAACAGTGTGTAGAGGTGGAAAAGAAAGCCCAGAAACTATTGGGTTATATCAGGAGGCAATTTCAGTTTCGGAACAAGGAGATTGTGCTCTCACTGTACAATTCCCTTGTTCGGCCGCACCTGGAGTATGCTGTGCAGTTCTGGTCGCCCACCTTCAGGAAAGATATTGAGAGGCTGGAGCGAGTGCAGGCGAGGGCCACAAAGTTAATCCCTTCCGTTAGGCATATGGGCTACAATCGACGGTTACGCGCCCTGAACTTGTTTTCGCTGGAAACTCGGAGGCTGCGCGGTCAACTGATCGAGGTTTTCAAGCTCTTACGCGGGTTCAACGATGTCGATTTTCGAAGTATGTTTAGTTTAAATGATAACCCAACTCGCAACAATGGTTGGAAGTTGGATTTGAAACGGTTTAGGACTAGTGTGTGGGAATTACTTACGTATAAGATCTGTGACACATGGAACAGGTTACCTTCGGAAGTTGTGAACAGTTCCTCTGTGGATCAGTTCAAGAAAAGGTTAGACCAAATTTTGCACACTATTTGAGTGTGTAGAAAATTTTCCGTGGCACCCGTTGCCATTGGTACCTCCTCGGTATGGGCCGCAAGGCCTTTTGAGGTACTTCTTTTCCTTGTAACTCCTTGTAACTCTCTCTCTCTCTTGTTGGCCTCGGGGATAGCGGGGTGAGATGGGGTTAGAGGTCGGCGGCGATGTTGAGGGAGTGTGTGCAGTGCATTCCGGGACAAGTTTATGGTGCTGCAATCTGCTGCCATACCCTCAAAACCGATCACCCCTGCTTCAACGCAGCCTAAGTGGTTCAGTCGGGACATCGCTTCGGCTATCCGAAATAGGAAAGCTGCGTATAGGATTAGGAAGGCCGAAGGCCAATCGTTCCCATGAGAACACTGAGGCGTATGTCCGCCTGTGCAGGGAAGTGAAGGCGAAGGTTAGGCTAGCTAAACGTAACGAAGAACTCCAGGTGGCAAGCCTCTGCAAGGGGAACCCTAAGGAGTTCTTCATGTTACATTAATAGTAGAAAGCCCACTAGAAGCATAATAGGCCCATTAAAAGACCCCAGCGACGCGCTGCGGTCCTCCGACGCTGACATCGCTAATGTGCTGAATGAGTACTTTGCGGGAGTGTTCACCAGGGGGGACACCCGTGTCATCCCCGAGCCAGGCGTCAGGCACGACGGTACTGGTTTGGATAGTGCTCGGTGTACTGCGACAGGCGTTGCCGATAAAATAGACAAACTGAGCACGTTTAAGGCTCCTGGGCCAGACCAGTTCCTCACCAAAGTATTGGGGGAGGTGCGTGACCAGGTGACTCCCCAACTGGCTACAGTCTTCAACAAATTGTTAGAGATGGGCCAGGTGCCTGGTGACTGGAGGGAAGCCAACGTGACCCTATCTTTAAGAAAGGGGATCACGAACGTCCAGGTAACTATCGTTCCATTAGTCTCACTTCGAATTCCACAAGCTGCTTAGGGACTCCCAACATGGGTTTAGACGACATAGGTCGTGTCTCACCAACCTGCTCGAGTTTTTCCACGTCATGTGAAGCGAGTACGATAAGAGTAGGGCGATTGATATATTTTATCTCGACTTTCAGAAAGCCTTTGATAAGGTACCTCACCGCCGGCTAATGGCCAAAGTCCGTGAGCTGGGTATCGGTGGGGAAGTAGGTAGGTGGATTGGAAACTGGCTGAAAAATAGACGGCAGAGGGATGTAATTAAAGGGGCTAGCTCAGGTTGGGTCTCGGTCACTAGCGGAGCTGCTGACCTACGTAGGATAGGAGAGTGGTCTGAAAAATAAAATGGCAAATGCCGTTTAACTTCGGTAAATGCAAGGTTATGTACATTGGCTACGCCAATCCCAAGTCGGACTACTACATGTTGGGGAGTAATGTCGAGGCGACTGATTTGGAAAAGGACTTGCGTGTGCTAATTAGCAGCGATCTTAAGTTTACCAAACAGTGCGTAGAGGTGGAAAAGAAAGCCCAGAAGCTGTTGGGTTATATGAGGAGGCATTTTCGATTTCGGAACAAGAAAATTGTGCATACCTGGATTATGCTGTGCAGTTCTGGTCGCCCACCCTCAGGAAAGATATTGAGGGGCTGGAGCGAGTGCAGGAGAGGGCCACAAAGTTAATCCCTTCCGTTAGGCATATGGGCTACAAACGACGCTTACGAGCCCTGAATTTGTTTTCGCTGGAAACTCGAAGGCTGCGCGGTCAACTCATCGAGGTTGTCAAGCTGTTACACGGGTTCAACGATGTCGATTTTAGAAAAGTGTTTAGTTTAAATGATAACTCAACTCGCAACAATGGTTGGAAGTTGGATTTGAAACGGTTTAGCACTAGTGTGTGTGGGAATTATTTTACCTATAAGATCTGTGACACGTAGAAGTTGTGAACAGTTCCTTTGTGTTCCTCTGTGACACGTAGAAGTTGTGAACATTTCCTCTGTTGATCAGTTCAAGAAAAGGTTAGACCGAATCTTGCACTATTTGAGGGTGTAGGAATTTCATTTTTCCCTGGCACCCGTTGCTATTGGTACCTCTTAGGTATGGGCCACAAGGCCTTTTGAAGTATTCTCTCTCTCTTCTCTCTCTCTCTCTCTCTCTCTCTCTCTCTCTCTCTCTCTCTCTCTCGGGGGCGGTCTGAATAGGGAAGGCTCCCTCCGTGCAGTGCTTTTTAATGCTAGGTCGATTAGGAATAAGTTTTGCGAGCTACAGGCGCTCTTAGCATCAGAATACCAGGATGTCGTTGCTATCACCGAGTCCTGAATTCATACTGATCGTTGGGACTACGTTGGGGAGTTCGAAATTCCGCACCTGTGGGGAGGGGGGGGAGAAGTACTAATATACGTGAGGGACACGTTGAGTCCGGTTGACTGCCAGTTCCGATCGGAACGGGAGCTGCTTGGCGTCGATCTGAACGTGGGAGGGACGAAACTATAGGTTAATCTTGGTGTACAGACCTCCGCATCTCCTCCTCGAGGAGGATAGAGCCCTGTACACCGAACTCCGTACCATGTTAGGTGATAAAGTGTATGTAGTTTTAGGAGACTTCAACTGTCGTGGCATAAACTGGGAAGACAAGACTGCTGATGCTGAAGGGAGGAGGCTAGTTGATTTGCTGATGAGAACTTCCTCACTCAGTGGGTCAATGAGCCTGCACGAGTATTCACGACCGAGGACAACCTCGTCACTGGCCTCACTGTTGACGAATCGTTGGGCGGGAGTGACCCGGTCTGATTAGGTTCCCTATCTGCGTCCCTCGGGTGAAGCGTAGTAACTCGAGAGTCAGTAAGCTCGATCTACAGCGGGCGGACTTTGTTGGCCTCTGGGATAGCGTGGATGAGATGGGGTTAGAGGTCGGCGGCGATGTTGAGGGAGTGTGGAGAGCATTCCGGGACGAGTTTATGGTGCTGCAGTCTGCTGTCATACCCTCAAAACCGGTCACCACTGCTTCAACGCAGCCTAAGTGGTTCAGTCGTGACATCGCTTCGGCTATCCGAAATAGGAAAGCTGCGTATAGGAGGGCGAAGGCCAGTCGTCTCATGAGAACACTGAGTCGTATGTCCGCCTGTGTAGGGAAGTGAAGGCGAAGGTTAGGCTAGAGAAACGTAACGAGGAACTACGGATGGCAAGCCTCTGCAAGGGGAACCCTAAGGAGTTCTTCAGTTATGTTAATAATAGAAAGCCCATTAGAAGCACGAAGTCCTTGGTTGAAGGACCGAAGCGGCGTTCTGCAGAGCTCCAACGCGGACATCGCTAATGTGCTGAATGATTACTTTGCGGGATGTTCACTTGGGAGGACACCCGAGTCATCACCGAGCCAGGACGTCCGGGACTAAGGTGCTGGTCTGGATAGTATTCACTGTACCGCGACAGTCGTTGCCGATAGAATACACAAACTGAGCGCGTTTAAGCCTCCTGGGCCAGACCAGTTCCTCCCCCCAAAGTGTTGCGGGAGGTGCGCGACCAGGTGGCTCCCCACATGGCTACAGTCTTCAACAAATCGTTGGGGACGGGCCAGGTGCCTTGTGACTGGAGGGAAGACAACGTGACCCCTATCTTTAAGAAAGAGGATCACGAAAGTCCAGGGAAATATCGTCCCATTAGTCTCACTTCGGTTGTAGGTAAATTATCACTGGTCTACAAATTTTGAAAAAGTTTGTGTTTCGGAGATAAAATGGTTTCCTATTATGGATTTTGGGGTGCTGAAAACGAACATGACCATAAAAACAGTCGATTGGCTACAGTTTCCAAGAAAATTTAAGTTACACTTTTTGCATATATGTATACCATATATTAGTAACTTACCTGTATAATGCAGTCACTTATATTGATTCAACCCGTCGCTTCTTTGCTTGTCTCTTGTATTCAACTTCTGGAGCATCTCCTGTTATTGTCCAGCAGTAGTCTGCTAACAATGATGGACTCCATTTCCCGTGGTAGCGTTTCTCCATCGTTGAGATATCCTGGTGGAAACGTTCACCATGTTCATCGCTGACTGCTCCGCAGTTGGCCGGAAAAAATTCCAGGTGCGAAAGAAGGAAATGCATCTTTAAAGACATATTGCAGCCCATTTTTGATAGGAAACAGCAAGTTTTCCACCAGCTCCTTGTAATTGTCAGCTTTGGTATTTCCGAGAAAATTGGTTGCTACTAACCGGAAAGCATTCCACGCTGTCTTCTCCTCACCACCTAGGATACGGTCGAACTCCTCATCTCTAAGAAGCTCGCGGATCTGTGGACCAACAAATACACCCTCCTTGATTTTTACTTCACTGAGCTTTGGGAATTTACCACCGAGGTACTTAAAAGCTGCCCCCGTTTATCCATAGCATTAACAAAATTTTCATGACACCCAGTTTGATGTGTAAGGGTGGTAACAAAATCTTGCTCGATTCTACGGGGCTCCAATAAACCTTAGCTCCCCGCCCATGGCCTAAACCATTAGAGGTACAGTAAAACTAAACATACCTTACAAAAGAGAATTTAATCCTGCATTTAATGAGAAACAATTAAAACTTGGTGTTCCCGCCATTGGCTTCCAAGACAGCCTGAATTCGCTTTGCGTAGCTTGCCAAAAGTGACGTGAATAGATCTTGATCGTTACGCAAATTTGCTAAAACAGTTTCAATGTGTTGCGTCATTGTATCCTTCGAAAATCGATTTGCTGCAGGTTCTTGAAACAAGAGACATTCAACCTTGTCCTTTATAACTGATCCAATGTGTTCACAGACGTTCAGGTCTGCTGGGATAGAATAATATCACGATAATACTGTCCATCCCAACTCTGACCATTTGGCTTCAGCACCCACATGAGCTTCTTTGCAGTGAACAAAACAAACACACCAACACAGTCTGGACTTTTTAATAATTCGCGATAATGTTCATTGTTATCGATTTCATCTGGTGTTGTGGCCCACACTCGATCATTTTGGTAGTTAGGCCGACGTGTTACGTAAACAAAACATTCATCGGAGACAGCTAAATGCATGAAATCATCCACATCCCAATCTTCAAGATAATGGGCAAACCACATTCTGTCATCGATGTTAAGTTGAGTTTTCTTGGCTTTGGAAGTTCATGCCAAGGCTTTAAACCTTGCCTATGACGGTACAGTCGAGTGATCTCACCACTAACGATCTTTCCTCTCAACACTTCGATCTCTCTAGAAAGTTTAGCACAGCTGTTTTTCCGCTTACGCGTACCGCTTTCAATGATGTCCTTTGTTTCCTGAGAGAGTGGCAAATTTGGGCGCCCAGATTTGGTTGTATCCATTTCACATTCATCCAAAGTTTTATTCCAATTTCTTTTGACGAAGTCCTCACTTCTTCGCAACTTTTTGGCAACCCATGAACGTGTTATAAAGGTGGCTCCAGCATCACGAGCTTCCCGAAATGTTATTGCTCGTATGCGATCTATCACACGTTGCCTCTCCGAATTACCAATTAATTGAGAAGCCATTATATTATCACTTTATCAGCTAGAGTAATTTTAATACCTGCAATAAATAATTTTATATATTTTTATAATCACTAAAAACTATTTCGATATAAGTAAACATGTAAGCTGCAAATGGGGGCTAAGGTTTTTTGGAACCCCTTACAAGTGGAGGATACTGGAAATTTTTTGTTCCAGGTTCCAATGAGTGTCGGAGTGGCCAATCCTTCTTCATGTAATGAGAAGTCCTAGCCCGACTATCCCATTCACACAGAAAACAGCAATACTTAGTGTAGCCCGGCTGCAGTCGAAGCTCTATCTACAACTTTGAATTCACCACAAACCTACCACTGATGTTTGTCATAGTTTATGCAGTTCTATAAGTTGCTTATTCATCTTATCATATGTTTCCTTCATGTGGACTGCATGACCAACTGGAATTGATGGCAATACGTTGCCAACATGCAACAAAACAGCCTTCAGCCTCAACTTCGATGAATCAATGAACAGACTCCACTCATCAGGATTGTGAATAATGTTGAGAGCTGCCATCAGACCATCGATGTCGTTGCAAGCTACAAGGTCACCTTCCATGATGAAGAATGGGACAACATCTTTTTGACGGTCACGAAACTTACACACACTAACATTTTCAGCGAGGAGATTCCACTGCTGCAATCTGGAGCCCAATAGCTCTGCCTTACTCTTTGGCAGTTCTAAATCTCTGATAAGGTCGTTTAATTCATTCTGAGTTATCATGTGCGGTTTAGAAGATGTCAAGTTATAAACAAATTCAGGGTCTTGTGAAGTTGAAGGCTCACAAGTTTCGCAGGTCCCTTCATTCTCCTCGTCCTCTGACTCCAGGGAGAATGAGTGTGGGGGCTCAGGAACGGGTAGTCCTTCGCCGTGAGGTACCGGGCGTATAGCAGAGGGTATATTCGGATATTGTAAAATCCACTTTTTCTTCTTGCAAATACAATTGCTGACATGATCTGTTAGTTCCCTCCACACCATTGGCACTGCAAAAGGCATAGATTTCCTTTTCCGATTCAACCACTGGCGAACGTTTGTTGCACAAGTATTGCAGCATATGTGTGGGGCCCAGCTCTTGTCCTGATCTCCAATCTTACAGCCAAAATAAAGGTGATAGGCTTTCCTAATCACGGCCGTTATAGCACGTTTTTGTGATGCAAAAGTCAATTCTCCACAAACATAAGAGAAGTTATCTACACTGTTCACGGAATTACGAGGCATCTTTGTTCAAATTAGGCTGAAAAAAAATTCAGTTTCAAAAGCAAACACTAAAAAGAGTTTGACAAGGGTGCACTTTATGACTTCCGCGAATGAACTGATGCTGTGGCGTAATATGTAGACGCCTGTGACACATCGATGCCTTGACTCTACTGCGCATGCGCATAGTTATATTTTTTTATTTTAATAAATTAATGTAATTACATTGCATTTTAATAATTTTAAATTAGATAAGGTTAAGTTAGGTTAGTATTCCATTTATATTAATATCAAAAACATTATGGGAAGCAATATATTAAAATGATCCAATCTATTTTTTAATAAATAATTTACAAATACATGATGTAATAGATAAATTTAAAATTACATTTATTGTATATATGTATAGATTTACATTAATTTATTAAAATAAAAAAATATAACTACGCGCATACGCAGTAGAGTCAATGAGTCGATGTGTCACAGGCGTCTACATATTACGCGATAGATGCAGTCCAGTTAGTAGGGTGCAGGGTTGCCTGATATCTTTATAAATAGAGCCAATGGCAATTTTAGGCATCATTTTCGCATTCAGTGACCCAAAATTAGTAAAGATTGACTACTTTTATTTCCGAAGCATTTTGGCTGTAGACCAGTGTTATTAGAGGGGATAATAGCGGATAGGATCGTTTACCATTTGGATTCCTACAAGCTGCTTGGGGATTCTCAACACGGGTTTAGACGACATAGGTCGTGTCTCACCAACTTGCTCGAGTTTTTCCACGTCATGTTGCGTGAGTAGATAAGAGTAGGGCGATTGATATACTTTATCTCGACTTTCAGAAAGCCTTTGATAAGGTACCTCACCGCCGGCTAATGGCGAAAGTGCGCGAGCTGGGTATCGGTGGGGAAGTAGGTAGATGGATGATGAAAACTGGCTGAAGAATAGGTGGCAGAGGGTTGTAATTAAAGGGGTTAGTTCGGGTTGGGCCTCGGTCACTAGCGGGGTTCCTCAGGGTTCCGTTTTGGAGCCACTGTTGTTTATCATTTACATAAATGATATCGACGCTGGCATCGTCAGTCGGATCGCCAAATTCGCTGATGACACCAAGCTTGGGGCCAATGTTGGGACGCCCGAAGCGATCGAGCAACTGCGTGCGGACCTAGGTAGGATAGGAGAGTGGTCCGAAAAATGGCAAATGCCGTTTAACTTGGGTAAATGCAAAGTGATGCACATTGGCTACGCCAATCCCAAGTCGGACTACTCGATGTTGGGGAGTAATATCGAGGTGACTGATTTGGAAAAGGACTTCGGTGTGCTAATTAGCAGCGACCTTAAGTTACGAAACAGTGCGTAGAGGTAGAAAAGAAAGCCCAGAAGCTGTTGGATTATATCAGGAGGCAATTTCAGTTTCGGAACAAGGAGATTGTGTTCTCTCTGTACAATTCTCTGTTTCGGCCGCACCTGGAGTATGCTGTGCAGTTCTGGTCGCCCACCCTCAGGAAAGATATTGAGAGGCTGGAGCGAGTGCAGGCGAGGGCCACAAAGTTAATCCCTTCCGTTAGGCATATGGGCTATAATCGACGCTTACGCGCCCTGAATTGTTTTCGCTGGAAACTCGGAGGCTGCGCGGTCAACTCATCGAGGTTTTCAAGTTCTTACGAGGGTTCAACAATGTCGATTTTATAAGCATATTTAGTTTAAATGATAACCAACTCGCAAAAATGGTTGGAAGTTGGATTTGAAACGGTTTAGGACTAGTGTGTGTGGGAATTATATACTTTACGTATAAGATCTATGACACGTGGAACAGGCTACCTTCAGAAGTTGTGAACAATTCCTCTGTGGATCTGCTCAAGAAAAGGTTAAACCGAATCTCGCACACTATTTGAGGGTGACAGAATTTTTCCCTGGCGCCCGTTGCCATTGGTACTTCCTCGGTATGGGCCGCAAGGCCTTTTGAGGTACTACTTTTCCTTGTATCTCTCTCTCTCTCTCTCTCTCTCTCTCTCTCTCTCTCTCTCTCTCTCTCTCTCTCTCTCTCTCTCTCTCTCTCTCTCTCTCTCTCATATATATAGTGTGAGTAAGTGTATGTACAGTTATTATCATTCAGCTCAATCACCGTCTGAACTTTCTTATTTTGTAAATATAAAGATTCGGTAAATGAATTAGCAAATTCTGGTCGAGTAGGCAACGCCGTTTCGAAATGTTTCTGACAAGAAAGAATGAGACGAATGTATCAGTAACTCCAGTGTCCATTTGGTTTGGTTATCAATTAGCGTGCTGTTCTGGCTTTTAAAAAAGTTTATGCTTGTCTAGCAAATTTATAGTCTCTCATCTCTCACGTATATACATATACAATACAGGGTGTCCCATAAGTCCGGCATCATAGGAAAAATAATAAAAAAACGCAAAACAAAAGCTTTTATTTACAGAACGTGCGCAATATGGCCACCATTGTTTTCAGTACACAAATTCAGACGTGATACCCAGTCAGCAAGCACACGGTGAATGCTGTCACGAGTAATGGTGTTACATGCCCCAATAATGCGCTGCAAGCAAATGTTCAACACTCCTAATTTTCTCTGCGTATACCAGCGCTTTCAAGTGGCCTCAGAGGTAAAAATCTAGTGGCGTGAGATCCGGGCTTCTAGCTGGCCATTCCACAGGCCCTCGACGTCCTATCCAATGACCAGGGAATTGTTGGTACAGGTATTCCCTTACTTGGGTGCTGTAATGTGCAGGAGCGCCTTCTTGCTGGAACCATGTTGGGAAATTTCCTTCTTCGTTCAAGACACTGGGAAATGCTTCTTCCTTGAGCTTACGTTGGTAGGTGCCTCCAGTGAAATGTTCATCGAAAAAGAGGGGGCCTATGATGCGATCCTTCCAAATGCCACACCATACCATCAGTCCATCACCCGAGATGAACCTTGTTCCTTTGAAGAGGTATACCAGTGAGGGTTGTTTTGAGACTAGTAGCGGGTGTTCTGTCGATTTACCTCACCATTTCCATAAAAAACAGCCTCGTCACTGAACAGAATGGTGGACGAGAAATTGGCATCCCGAGCATATTGTTCCGTAGCCCATTCACAAAATTGCATCCGCCGGTCGGGATCATCATCGCTTAATTTCTGTAGGATCTGAAGTTTATATGGATGCCATTTGTGAGCCTGAAGAATGCGATGGATGCTACTTTTCGACACTCCTGTCTCGGCGGACAATCGCCGAAGAGACTTATTGGGACTTCTGTTAAAATGAGCCAGGATAGCAGTCGCTGTATCATCGTCAGTGGACCTCCTTGAAGGTCCACTGCGTGGTTTATCTTCTATGGATCCTGTTTCCTTAAACTTTGCAACAAGTCTGCTAACACAACTTTGTGTTATTGGCTCGCAGTCTGGATGCAGTCTGTTAAATTCAGCAGCGGCCTCTCTTTGACTCCGATTTCCTATGAGTAGAATTATCTGGATTCGTTCTTCCTTGCTCACAGACATTATGGCCTGTAGAAAGAGAAAAATATGAATTATGGTTTGTAAAAATAGAAAAATATGAATTTCTCCTATGATGTCGGACTTATGGGACACCCTGTATATCAAAGTAATAATCTATCGGTTTGCATACATACCCAAACAAGGTCATTCATAATAGTTGACAGACTTAAGAGCGATGTATTATTAGAATATTGGTTCGGAAATGTTGGTAAATATTGATATTACGATAAATTAATATTCACTTGGCGGTTTAACTTTTATCCTTTCACGCTCCTGGGAAATCTTCGTACGTTTTAGTAATACTCTTGGAAATTAATCTGTTGAACTGCTTTCCGGTCTTATACACTGAGGATAGTTTAAACGGCAAATTTGTGTCATGTGCACGAGTAACTTAGGAAAGGTGATATTTAGGCAATCGTATAATCAATATGCATTGAAAATTATACACTATAAACTGTATTCATTTCAGGATGTGCATTTCACAATTTCTAACATTTTGAAAATTTTAAACTTTTACAGACACACGAATTCAAGGGAGATATAGTTAAAAATGGATTTCAAGTATATCACTTTTGAATCTCTTTTAAATTGCCGTTTGAAGTTCTATGGTTGTTAACTAGTGGCTCATTACTTTATTATAATAATAGGCTAATATTTGGGGTTGCTAACCTCCTTTGTAACGGTAAAGGTCATGTGGTGGAGGAGATCTACAGCTTAACCCTTTAAGGACGAGTCCGCAGCATATGCAGTCACTCTTGTTACCAGAACGTATAGGTTTTAATGTTATTCAAAACTAAATATTTTAGTAACTAGTCACTGAAATGATACACATTTTGGGTTCCTTTCTCGACAATTAAATGATATCTATATAAACATGTAGAAACATTTATAGAAACGAGGCATTGTAGTATAATTTATATTGTTATTTCTGGTAGACCTTAAGGTACCATCCGTCGTTAAAGGGTTAACGTGGAATCCAAACTACTGGTCCATACATCCTCATTGTTTTGTTAACGTTTAGTGCTAACTTAACAGCATTTACTCATCAGTCACAGCATTGCTTACAATATCAAAGATCTCTTCCATTCGCCTTCAACAATCATGGCAGTGGAACTATCATTAACACAAATACTGCAACGTATTGGTCCTAATGTTCAGCGTTAATGTTCAGCGTTGAAGAACACATTGTAATTTTTCAGTGGATAAAGAAACTCCACAATAATCTGCCTAATGTCTTAGGAATATGAAGAGAAAAACTTCAGAACATTACCTCTGATACCTTCTCTTTCAAATTTTCTTGAAGACTTGAGAGAGATGGTATAGAGTATAAGGTATAGTATTATAAGATATATATTTACTCTCCAAGTGCTTACAGTAGTTAAACTACTTCCACTATACTCATGATTAATGAATTCATTGTTATGGTTGATGAATTCTGAAGCTATTAGTATTTAAAGATAATTTCAGTGAACCACAGTTTTTCTCTGAAGAAGTTACAATGTATTTTGTAAAATGAAAATCTTGTACTTAAGGATTTCATTTTGAGATCAATGATTGGTTAGTAACAAACATTATTAGTGCAAAGGTAGAATAATCATTGAGGAGGATCAGAAACTGGCACAGCGCTCAAGCCAGACGAATACGGCCCATTGTACTGACTCTTGGATTATCATTACCAGCATCATCTGGAGTCGAACCCCCGACTTCAGTGTTATGAAAAGGTATACATTAGTTAAATTTAATCTGTTATTCCTTAGTGTTTAAGTTACAACACGCCGTTTTATATAAGCAATAAAAGTATACCTTCATCCTTTCATTAGTCGCGTGGGGTCAAGATGACCCGACGCAATGAAGAAACAATGTTATATCTTTCCACGCGACTAATGAAGAGTTAAACTAATTTGAAGAAAACCATCTGTGTCAAAAGAAAAAGAATTAACTTCTAAGAAGAAAGATACGAACTCCTGCAAACAAGCGATAAAAATGGCACAAAACCAAAGACCAGTGAGACATGAAGCTAATTAAAATCCTCAGTGAGGAGAAAACAGAGAACAGCGACTGTCTTATCCCCTTAGCAAGCGATGATATAAAAACTGCATGGTATTCCCCTCACACACACACACACACACACACACACACACACACTACTATTGGAGAGTGCAATGCCTTTCCTTAAAAATTAGTTCTGAAATGAAATTCTCCAAAAGTATGAAATACAGTGTAAATTATTCCTTTCCTATCACAGGTTCAAATCGAAGTAAAACACTAATTGTATGGTTTTCAAACCCATCTACACCCTTCCAGAAAATGCTTTCAACTATTGTGGAATAGAGAAGTAGATTGTATTGTCCTATATTTATTTAGAATTATTGTATTTATTTATTCAGAAAGTTTATTTTTTTAAAAATTAAAAGTGGATTAATTCTCGTAAGAGAATTTGATATAGATTGTACAGTTGAAGCTTTAAAAGCCAATTCGACTGTTACTGAAGTGTCAAGAAATGCTATAAATCAGCAATATCATGAACGATAATGAATACTGTATATACACATAGTTTTTACAGCTCATAACAAAGACGTTAAACTCGTGTTAAATTTTGTATTTTGGTTTAACTGTTAATCCGATAAAGCAAAGTTTTTTTCCATAAATTTTGCAGTTCTTTGGTTAATCATCATTAACTTCCTTTCCCCTAATAAACACGGAAGGCTACGTCATGGCCACCTTGCAACATCGCTTCCCGTTAAATCAACGAGGTTAAGTGACGTCGGATCTGTTTTGTGGTTTGATGGGTGACTGTCCTCTGTATTCAGATGATGTAGCGACGTAGTTCGGATTTCACGTAAAGCCGTAGGTCCTCTTCATCATATGACCTTTATGGATCAAACAAACCCAAACGTTAGTAATAAAATTACCGGAAAAAGGTATGTTGTTATAAGTATAAAAGTGAACGTAAAAAAATTTTGGGGGGGGGGGGGGCGGAAGGAGGAGTCTGCTTTTATACTTTTGTAATACAGTATTTGAAAAGGATGTTCTTATTACTGCCTACATTTGAGCTATGCATTCCTTTTATAATTTTTATAAGCTGATGTTAATAGTTCTGCAATTTCAAAAGACTGATACAAACTCCAGATACCATAACGTAATACCAATAAATTTTCTGATGTTTCCTACATCCTGTGCATGACTGCGCACACATTTTATAATTGCAATTGTATACAACACAACACAACACAACACAAAAACAACAGCAGTATATAGAGTGCAAAAGTCGTTCATTAGAAAACAACAAAACTATTCGTTTGAAACATTAAAAGAAGTTGTAATAAAATTCTTTGGAAAAAAAAAAAGAAGAATGAATTGCGTGTTGTTGGAATAAACTTTACCGCACTTTTACTTAAAACAAAGCACTATTTACCTTGGTGATGAAGTCATGAGGGATTAATTGTAGGTTTTCATGCACAGTTGTAATTAAATGAAACCAAAAAAAGGGAGAATAAATTCTATTTTAAGTTAATTCATTGCTTTGAAATAAAAAAAAAAGTTGGGGCTATTTAAACTCCTTTGTAATGGCAAAAGTTATGCGACGAAGGGAACATACGTATAGCTTTCCGTGGGAAAGACAATACTACTAAATAAATCCAACGTCACTTAAACCCCACTGATCCTAGGGTGGCCATTTAAAAAGGAGGACACTGCGTATGTGGCCGTACGTTAACATTATATATTATATATATATGTTAACGTACGGCCACATACGCAGTGTCCTCCTTTTTGGAAATTTGGAAATGGCCACCCTAAGGACAGAGTGCTCAAAAGGCGGACTGTCCGCCTAAAGCCGGACGTCTGGCCACCCTAGTTGTGCCGTGAGCACGAAACAGCCCTCCTCTGAAACAATATTTTTTAAATAATTCTCTTGTATGTCTATTGTGTTAAAATCAAATTGTTTCTTATATAACTATCAATATTTTCATCATATATCTCGATACGACCATTATTTGAACACATTGTGAACTGAGGTACTTCAACTGCAAGGAATATACAAGATGATCCAAAAGGGTGTTCCGGAAAATAATTTCCATATTATATTTAAGAACACCTTTTGGATCACCCTCTACATAATGAATACCCGCATTGAATAAAATGTATAGCATTACAATAAAAGACTGAAAACATCCTTAAGTTAAAAGGTAAATAGGAGCCATTCACTGTATGCCCCGGAGACTAACAGCTTCCTATTTCATTTATGTAAAAGTATTTGTCAAAATAAATACAAATTATTTATTAAAATAAATCCAAATAAATCCAAATCTCTCGTTAAAATTGTGATTTTGTTCACGGTTTGGAATTTGATTTCAGGAAAGATAAATTAAAAAGATGAAATTGTAAAAACTATTTACTTCCTTTCTGTATACAATATAGTCGCTGTTTGTTCAGTATACTGTAAATTATTCATATCACACTATTTACAGTTTCGTGAGCGAATACACTGAATATTATTTTACTGTACATAAAGAAAGAAGTACGTATATGTTGAAAGTCAATAATAACTACACAGAGATGCGTTCTTCAAAAAACATGTTTGAATATGTGACAGTGTTTGTGTGTTTCCAAAGCATTTATTTTGAGTTTATATATAAAACAGCTGCTTTATCCAAAACTAGAATTCATGTTTTTTGGATCACCTGAAGCTGAGGGCCCACAATTTTCCCACCTGAAGATCAAGGCCCCCACTTTTTCCCGCCTGAAGATCAGTGCCCCCAAATTAAAGGAAGATAAAAATAATATCAGAAAAATTTTGTGGTAAAAAAAAAAAAAATTATGAGAGACATAAAGGTGGATCGGGCTGGGGGGATAATCTTCAGGGGATATATATATATATATATACACACACACATACACACACACAGTATATGCCCGGTTAGGTCAACTGAATACCCAGTTAGGTCAACTGAATACCCGGTTAGGTTAACTGAATGCCCAGTTAGGTCAACTGTACGCCCTTGATGATTGGTTAGGTTAAGTGAGGATATGATATATTCATTACTTTTAACGAAAATATCAACTTAACCTAACCAATCGTCAAGGGCATGCAGTTGACCTAACCGGGCATTCAATTAACCTAACCCGGCATTATATTCCATAGAATGAATTGTTTGTTTTATTTGTCAAAACTGCGGGAGTATCTCCAGGTGGAGCGGACTGGGGTGGAGTATCTTCAGGTGGATCGGGCTGGGGGTGAAAATTTTCAAAATAATAAATTTGCCACTTGAAGATCAGGGTCCCTAATTTTTCCCACCTGAAGATCAGGGCCCCCAGCCTCATCTGGGGGCCCTGATCTTCAGGTGATCTTTTTTTTTTAGGTATTCAAAAAACTTCTGGCTATTACCGTCTTTCTTAATGGAATATTTTTTAAATTAGGGTAAATAATATCCATATTATATGTGTAATGAAGATAAAATATCCTTAGAATAAATTCATTGATCTGATAATGCAATTAATATTAAGAATAAATAATATAAGACTACTTTCGTATAGTCTGCATGATAATGAGGGCAATCAAATCTGCTAGTTTTACGATCGTTTCAAAAAGTCTTGCCATGAAATTTCATGTTTCTTACTCATAAATACTGGTAAAAAAATATCGAGTTTCGCCACAAGACTGTACTTAAAGTATTTAACTTCCCCGATCTATATTTCTTTAATCTGCGCCTACTTTTCAAACTCTCTAAAATGACGGAGATTTATTGAATTTTGAAATTTAAAAAAACTAATATATTTGAAAGAAAACATACGCTTTCGCATCGTGCTGTTAACTTTCAGAAAAGTGTTCAAATAGAGAAACAATGTGAATTAACTTGTCAACTATTTATCGTCACGACAAATGATTGTGATGCACGACAATCTAATTATTATTATAGTTATTTATAAAATTCTTGAAGAAACGCGCGCCCACATACTTTCACCCACCCACATATATGTGTATATTTACTGGTATGTAAAAGCCTTAGTCAGCTTACCACTTTATCATACAGATAACGAGGTATGGATCGAGTGAAATAATTAATCGATAATTATGAACCATTCTTAGTTGAAATACGACCCAAATGATGTACAGGGCGTTCATAAAAGATCTGAACGATTTGATTCGTTAATATTTTTCATACTTAATAAGATAAAAAGCATGAAGCATATGTAAGCGATAGAGCAACTAATAAAGTTTGTTTTTGTATAAGACCAAGGATGCCAACATCCATGAATTACGAATCTGGATCAGGGATGCAATAGCGATGGTCGATGCTGGCATGCTTGAACGCACGTGGCGAGAAATTGAATATGGATTGGATGTTGTACGGGCGACCAATGGCGCACATATTGAAGTTTATTAAACATGTATATAAAACGTTTAGCTGTGCGGAGTCACATGGACAAACTTGTTTCTTTGTATGTTATTGGGTTATCACATTAATAAAGATTGAAATCGTTCAGATCTTTTATGAACACCCTATATGTTATTGGAAGAACGTCTATAAATAATATGCAATTATGTCTTACCAGATCTCAGTCAATTTTAGAAAAGTGTACTCAAACCTTCTGTCTCGTTTCATATTATGTCAGCTAACTAATTTTAGTGTGACCTCCTCGAACACGGATGGTGGCTTCACATCTCGAAGGTACTGACTCAATCGTAGGAACTGCTTGCCATTTCGAATTGGCTTCACCTCTGAGGTATCATTTCTTATTTTTTTACAAATTCTCATTGCGGTACCAAATAACAACTTTGTGATGGAAATTCAACAGTTCAACACGTGCAATATAGTTTGGTTCATTATCTTGGGAGAAGACGAATTACCTCCAAATTAAAGTAACTCCACTCGGTAGTGCACGCTGAACCAAACTTCTATGGTACTGCGTCTTATTCATATTCCCATTGATTTTTTATAAGATCACTCACTCCAGCTGAACCTAACTGAAAAAAATAAGAGGACCATAAATCGCCCGATGTTTCGTTACTTCTTAGCATCTCTAGCTTCGTATTAGTATAAAAATAAGAAAATGGGAATAAGAAAATCTGTATGTAAGTGTAAAAATTGAACCAAAATTACACAGTTGCTGAAACTGTAAACTACACAAGACACATTTGATCAGGCTGCTCCACATCATACGAGTGTTAATGCAAATGTAACGTGTTCTATATAGGACTTAATAGGGTTTCTCTCAAAAGCTTAGTGTACAATAGGGAAATTAGCTTAAAACGGATTGGTTTGTTCATTTGTTTCAAATCTACATGAAAAAAGAGACTGGAGTCAGACTTATGATGGGTGATATATATATATATATATATATATATATAATATATATATATATAT
>JAJOZX010008874.1:80000-173459 GCA_023014485.1 Bathynomus jamesi | reverse complement strand
CGTGTGTATGTGTAGGGATTTGGGAGTTTTTGAATTAACAAAGTTTAAAATAATGTATAATAATTTAAGATGGGTTTAGGGTTATAAAATCTTTTGAGTCAATTATTGTTGTTATTATTATTATTATCATTATTATTATTATAAAATCCTTTAAGTTCAGGTAGTATTTAATATTTAATAAACAGTTACACGAATTAAGGTAATAAAAAAGACGTACTTAGAAGACCTTACGAGTAATGACAGTAACTCTCACGGTTTTAAAATTGAATTTCGACACACAATTAAATTCGACTACTAAAATCATAACCATACTCTAGTAGTATGTCAATTTGACTATAATTTTCGTTTGATACCTTACAAATGGTACAATAACAATTTAAGGACAGTTACTCACGATTAATTGAACAAAAGAAAAAATAAAAATACAAATTAAAAATATGAATCAATATGCATTTCAACGAGCTAAATACAATTTTATAATATTCTAAAAAAATAAAAGTAAATCGTCGGCCATAGATGAGTTTCGGCCTAGAATAAAAAGTTATTGAAATGGAAGGAAGCATTTCGAACAATCTTTCTTTAATAATCTCAGGTAATTTTACATTAAAATTATTTTTATATACTAAAAAAAAATATTAAAAAGGTTTAATAATTTTTTGCATGTTAATTAGAAAAATTATACTCTTTCGTTAAATGTTGATAGAATTTTGAATTATTTGATATTTTAGTCTGAAACTTGTTTGCATATGATAAATACATACGTTTTATTGTGTAGAAGTTTTATTAAAATTAAATGACAAAAAAGAACAAACAACTGAAATTTAGGGTATGTGCGATCATACGGGGGAATTGAGTGACTAAGCAGGGTATAAGTTTGAAATTGACAATACGTCTTTCGTGAGCACTTTGCTCTTTTTTAAAAAAAAAAAAAGATTGCTGGTCACACTACTTAAACAAAAATTAAAAAAAAAATTGAAACAAAACGGAGGGACGGCATGTTCCTCAGCATAGTAATTAAAAAGGAGTCATTAGGACAAGATCGATTAATTAATTATTACACAACTATTATTATCACGTATACATTACAATGATTATCAAAGTCATTACAACAATTGTAAAAACGGTTTTGTTACAAATAATAAATTACATGACTATATATTTATATACGTAACAATGCATGAAAAAGAAAAGACAAATCGGTCAATTTCCTTCTCACAAACAAAAAAAAGGTTAACTAAAGACGCAAACCGGTCAATTCTGGTTGAATTTAATTCTCTTTTACAACACAAAAAAAAGGTTGAATTAAATTCTTAAATTACATTTTCTTAAATTAAATCTCTTAAATTACAAAGAAAAAGTTGAATTCAATTGACTGCATTGAAATAACTTGGGACTCGAAATAAAAATGACTTGGAATAAAACTCTCTGACTTCAAATAAAACCTCTGACTTCAAATAAACTGACTTGGAATAAAACTGACTTGAACTCTATCAAGTATTCTGAACCTAACTTGAACGCTTGTCAAGTATTCTGAAACTTAAACTGTCTAACTTGACGCTTGTCAAGTATTCTGAAACTTAAACTGTCTAACTTGAACGCTTGTCAAGTATTCTGAAACTTAAACTGTCTAACTTGAACGCTTGTCAAGTATTCTGAAACTTAAACTGTCTAACTGAACGCTTTCAAGTATTCTGAAAACTAAACTGTCTAACTTGAACGCTTGTCAAGTATTCTGAACTTAACTGTCTAACTTGAACGCTTGTCAAGTATCTTGAACTTAATCTGTCTAACTGAACGCTTGTCAAGTATCTTGAAACTTAAACTGTCTTGCACTTGAACTGCTATCAAGTGAAGATTAACTGAAATGGAAAATGACTGCACTTGATCTTTATCAGTGGAGACGATTAACCTCTGTTTGGTTGGTTTGACCCTCTTGGTGCAACCTTCTGACTTGAAAAAACTGACTTGAAAAAATGACTTCAAAAATGACTTCAAAAAATGACTTCAAAAATGACTTCAAAAAAAATGACTTCAAAATTACTCAAGTATCTTTTATAAGCTCTGGTTGTTTTGGTTGTCCCTTTTGGTTACAACCACTGAAACTGTCTGAAAACTGAAAATGGAAATTGAAACTGCTTCAAGTAAACTCTATAACTCTATAAACTCTCTCTCTTAATTTGCAAGTCAATTCAATTGAATAATTTGAAAAAATTTGCAAACAAAATATAAAATATAAATGTAAACAACATTTCACTCTAATCTACACGAAGGTACGATACTATTATGTTTGATACATAAATAAAATTATTCTATCCTGAATATAACAGTGAAATAACTCTCTTGAAATTAACTCTCTTGAAATTAACTCTCTTTGAAATTAACTCTCTTGAAATTAACTCTCTTGAAATTAACTCTCTTTGAATTAACTCTCTTTGAAATTAACTCCCTTTGAAATTAACTCTGTTTGAAATTAACTCTCTTTGAAATTACTGTTTCAATAAAAACAAATGTATCACTGGTGTGTGAAGGGTTCACTGTGTTTCTTGTAAATTCTGATTTGATACTCATTATTAACTGTTAATAATACTGACTTTTCAAGTGTTTATAATTTCTTAAAAAAACAAACTTTGTACTTAACAAAATTTTCTATGGGAAATCCTCCGAGACGTGTCTGAAGACGTCTTCCTGGCTACTTCTTCTTGGATGAGAACTAGGCGTGGAGAACTTGGAGTCGTGACACACCGGTTCAAGGGTGGATGTTACGAACTAGAAGTAGTGACACGCCGGTCAAACTGGTTTTATCCTGATGCAGGGTAATTTCTATCTTGGCCAAAGAGTGGCCTCTTCTTAAAATCTTCTGGTTAAAATCTTCTGGTTAAAATCTTCTGGTTAAAATCTTCTGGTTAAAATAATCTTCTTGTTAAAATAATCTTCTTGTTAAAATAATCTTCTTGTAAAATCTTCTTGTAAAAATCTTCTTCTTATCCTGGTAAAGGGTCGCCAGACTTTTAGACCCCATATCTTCTTCTTCTTCTTCTTATCCTGGCTATAGGGTCGCCACAATGTTAACCCCCCTTTTATGGCCCTGAGTCGGTTCGGAATCGACGGGGGTTCTGGTTAGGAGGCTGCACACGGATATTTCTTCTATAACATTCTAATTCTTTTCGGTCGCCACTCTGTTTAAACTCTTGGCTACAGACTCGCCAGACTGTTATACCGATATCTTCTATGGTGCTTGGGTTGTCTCTTAATTTGGGCAAAGGGTCGCCAATTTTTAATTCTTCTCTTTCTATAATACTCTGATACTTTCTCTGATACTTTCTCTGATACTAAAATTATCGACTAACTGACTAAGTTCCTGAAGAGAACAAGGCTCGAAGGAAAAGATAAAAACTTTCTCTTTTTGTAGTTACTTCTCAAAATGTACAGGTACTGCTCTGAATTACAAGGGGTAGAGGTTCGACCTCTTTCGACATGGCTCAGGCCGGAATCTAAAAAGTTAAGGAGGCAGGGGCCTCTGCCCCTCCCGCAGCGAGGCTGCTAACAAAGGAGTCGCAATGAAGTGCTATAATGAAGTGACTTAATGAAGAAGTCTAATGAAGAAGTCTAATGAAGAAGTCTAATGAAGAAGTGCTCTTAATTTTACAAGTCATGTATAATATAAACTTAAATGTTTTGGGGAGGACAGTTGAAGGTTAAATTTCCCCCTTTTAAAACACATGATCAGATGTTTGAAAGATTTAACTAAAAAATAATTAAAAAAATAAAAATAAAAACTAATTTGTATTTTTCGCCGAGTCTACATTTATGAAGGCGATATCATTTCGTAATAGTACACATAAGTACAAATTAAGTTACACGACTGAGTACATTAATTTTGGTTCATTACAATTACGATTACAATTATGGATTACTTCACATTCGCTTATGATTGTTCATTACAGTTCTATTAAAGTACATTCTTACATTACCTAGGCAACAAAGATTTTGTTACAGAAGACCAAATAGGTGCTCCTAGCTAATTTCGGTATGCTGATTTCAAATCTATAATTAGATTTTTTCTATCACGTCTAGATTTTGTGTAAAATGCAAATCACTTTTAGTAAAATTTTCTACCACGTCCAGATTTTGGTTTTAATCGGCTTATGCCAGTAATATGAAACTTGCTTTTCAGGTTAAAGCAATTTTTTTTGCCAACTATATACAATTCGAACAATTTTGATAAATAAAATTATCCCGAGTTGGCAACACTGAGTCAAGAGCATAATAACGGGCAACGGCACAACGGTCAGTCGCTACGTGACAGTCAAGCAGAACGGTTGTTGAAGCTCTCTGCTGATGAGCAAGTGACAGGTTGTGGTGACTTGTGTGTTTTTATAGCATTTGTTTTGTAGTACGGTGTGTATTTCTTTTTATTTTGCACATCGTAATAATTACTTTCTACGTTTTTTCAGATATTGTATGGTAATTCAAAATGGCATCAAATAGACGTGCTTGTGTAAATCACCCAGACAACTTCTGCTTTGTCTGTGGACAATATACACCTAAGCCACAACGTAGAAACATAACAACACAAGATTAAACTTGCCTACAAGTGTTATTTTGACTGTAAGTAGGAGACCAACAGAGGGACTGGGCACCACATATTTGCTGTGCACAGTGCAATGCAATGTTAATAGCTTGGATGAATGGTAAAAGAAAAGCTATGCCGTTCTCAGTCCCCATGGTTTGGCGTGAGCCGAAAATCACTTCAATGATTGTTATTTTTGTTTGACAAAGATTGCTGGTTTCACAAAGAAAACACAAATCAAAGATCACGTACCCAAACTGCGAATCAGCAATGAAACCAGTACCACATGATGAAACAAAATCCACCACCAGTTCCACCAGCAACGATAACAGACAGCAGTTCATCTGAAGATTCTGCTAGTGATATAGAAACAGGGAAAGATGGCATATATGTTCCAGATGCAAATATTTCCCCACATTTGTTAAGTCAGCGGAGTTAAATGACTTAGTGCGCGATTTGGAATTACCAAAAGAAAAGGCAGAGTTGCTTGGTTCAAGACTTCAAGAATTTAATCTTCTCCAACCAAACACCAAAGTTTCCCATTTCCGCCATCGCCATTTGCAGTTTTCATCATTTTACTTACAGGAAGAAAACGTTTGTTTCTGCCACGATATCAGTGGTCTGATGCAAGGGATTGGCTGTCGCTATGATCCAAAAGAATGGAGACTGTTCATTGACTCTAGTAAAGCTAGCCTTAAAGCTGTATTACTGCACAACGGCAATGAAAAACCTTCAATACCTGTAGCACATGCCACTGGCCTTAATGAGACTTATGAATCGATGAAACTGCTGCTAAGACTCATCAAATATAAGGACCACACATGGAATATTTGTGGCGACCTTAAAGTTGTATCATTACTTCTTGGGTTACAGTTGGGCTACACAAAGCATATGTGCTTTTTGTGTCTATGGAACAGCAGAGATGACAAGAACCACTACAAAAAACATGATTGGCCATCTAGAACTGAACATGTTGTTGGTAAATACAATGTGAAACACCCAGCACTTATTGACCCTCAGAAAGTACATCTTCCACCACTTCACATTAAACTTGGCCTTATGAAAAATTTCGTGAAGGGTATGGATCATCAAGGTAGTGGTTTCCAATATTTAAAGGATAAATTCAAAGGAATATTGACAGATGCTAAGCTAGAAGCTGGAGTTTTCACTGGACCACAGATCCGCAGTGTCTCCACGACTCATCGTTTCCATCTAACCTAAATGAGAATGAACTAGGAGCATGGACATCTTCGTTGAAGTTGTCAAAAATTTTCTTGGAAACCACAAAGCTGAAAACCACCGTAAACTCGTAGAAAACATGCTTAAATCTTATGAAATAATGGGATGCAGAATGTCTTTGAAAATTCATTTTTTACATTCTCATCTTGACTTCTTCCCGGCCAACCTTGGGGCTGTAAGTGACGAGCATGGTGAGCGCTTCCACCAACAGATCTCAGTTATGGAAAACAGATACCAAGGTAATTTCAACCCAAATATGATGGGAGATTATTGTTGGTTCCAGCAGAAGGAGAGCTCGTCATCCTGCAAGCGACAAAGGAAGAGGACACACCAAAGTTTCACTTAAGAACAGGAATTTGCCGTTCAGTAGTAACAACAAAATACTAACGCGCTTTGGGTGGATGGTTGGGCGCAGGGGTGGTAACTCCGCCAGCGGAATTCCGCTGTCTGTCTTAAGCCAGAATAAAGGAGGAAAGACATCCCTGTTCACTAATTATTTAAGTATGCTTAACATAAAACGTGGCACGGAAAAGTAGCTTAGACGGCTTTCGTAATAGAAGCGGGTGAGAAAAAAATGAAAAATAGGGGTTTTCGGTTACACAAAATCTGGACGTGATAGAGAAATTTTGATATCAGATCTGAAATCAGCATCACCGCTTTAGTAGGAATCAGTAGTTCACGTGTCTGTAACAAAAATAAAGTTGAAATTTGTTGCCTAGTGTTATAAATTAAATCATTACATTTAATTACAGTTTCATTGAAGTACATTACAAGTTATTATTAATTACAGTTTCATTAAAGTACATTACGTTATATTAAATTAAAGTATTACAGTTACCGTAATTACAATTAAACAGTTACTATAACTTTGTTTTGTTTTTACAGTGTTTCATATTAATAGACAATTAAGATGTTTAGAAATATAATACAACGTACATGGCACTTACGAGATAATTTATTTATGAAATAATATGCTATAATATGTTATGAATTTGAAATCAGAGCGAACGGAGATATTTTATCTTTGAGGCGCTCGAATCTGTTGTAGTGAGTGGAATTTTATAACTTAACTCAACATTTTTGAGTTCAATACGAGAGGTGATATAGTTTAAAAATAAAAAATGAAAAAAATAATACGAGAACGTATTTATGCGTTTTTCGAACGAAGGCCCAAAGTTTCGCGCTTCACAAATTGACACGAGTAAAAAATGAATATTTAATAAAATTTATATAGGATAATGATCAAGGGGAATTAATGACGGGAAAAACGCGACGTATGGATGAATATGGTTGAATAATAATGTTTATACTACATAACACCACAACCTTATTACTAAAGAATTTACCATACATTGAATACGGAAGATGTCCAAACTGAGAACGTGATTCAGTGTACAAAGTATGGGAAACGTAAAGAGAATAAAGTTATTTTATGACGTCATAGTGTATAAGTCATTATTAGAAAAGATGAATTAGAGAAATACAGTAATGAATAAAGAAGTATAAATCGAAATTCTATCCAAAATTCGCTTAGGCGATTTGGTTTCTAATGTAAAAATGAACATTCAAACATAAAACTATAAGAACATAAGTACTGCATGAAGACAATGAATCCATATAATGATGGTGTAGGAATTGTTCATTGTTCACTTTTTACATTTATATATACATATATTTATTTAAATATATATATAAATATTATAAATATAAATAATATATGTATATATGTATATATATATATATATATATTTATATATATATAAATATATCAGAGTGTCCCAAAACAACGTATACATTTTTAAAAAATTTTAACAGAGAACCCACTAACAGATTCAGATGATTTTTATTTCTTTTTAGAGCCTATAGCCTAAGGAAATACAAAAGCGAAATTGTTAAACAGCTTTGGCTAGCCTAAGGAGATACAAAATCGAAATTAGTAATAGCCTTGCCTCCTACAGTAAACATGGAAAATGGAAGTGTGCGCTTATCATTTGAGCAATGAAAATGGATACTAAAGTCGTATTTTAAAGTTGAGAATATCAAAGGTTCAACAACAGTGGAGAGACAATTTTGGAACTAATCCTCCAACTCGACTTACCATTTCACGTATCTGTGAGAAATTTGAAGTATACGGTACTGTGCATGATGTTACAAGCAAGAGACTGGGCGTCCAAAGACATCAACAGATGGTAACACTTCTGATGAAGTGCTACAGGTATTCAACCGATCACCAAGAAAATCTGTGAGACAATGTGCTCGTGAAACAGGAAAAAGTAAGACAAGTGTCCACAGAATTCTGAAGAATGCTAAATGGAAATCTTACATCCCGAGATTATTACATGCCTTGAATGAGGATGATCCGGATCGCAGAATCCAGTTTTGCGAATGGTTTCGAGTAAAAAACACAGAAGATGGCCAATTTGCGGACAAAATTGTGTGGTCTGATGAGGCTACATTTAAGTTGAATGGTATAATTAATCGTCATAATTGCACATACTGGTCACAAGAAAATCCACACATTTATGTGGAACGACATGTAAATTTACCGGGTATAACTGTCTGGTGTGGTTTTTCTTCCAAAGGTTTGGTTGGTCCATTCTTTTTCGATGGTACAGTACCGGCCATAGCTACCTCAACATGCTTCGGGAAAAGGTTTTCCTGCAATTCGACAGTTATACGGAGATGAGGACATTTACTTTCAACAAGATGGAGCACCTCCTCATTACCATCAGGATTTCAGGAACTACCTTGATGAAATTTCATTATCGGTGGATCGGACGACGAGGTAGTATCGAGTATCCACCACGTTCACCAGATTTGAACCCACTTGACTTTTTTTTATGGGGTCATTTGAAAAATGAAGTATCAGTAGAAGACCTACATCACTTGAACACTAAAGAGCACAGTTGAAGAAGCGGTAGAAATATCCTACAAACATTTTTGTTGAAGTCTGCCAATCAGTGAATCAAAGAGCGCAGTGGTGCATTGATGTCAATGGTCGACATTTCGAACACTTACGTGTTTAAAACAAATTAAACATCTATTATTTCGAAGTTGTATATTTTACCTATAAAAAGAAATAAAAATCATCTGAATCCGTTAGTGGGTTCGCCTGTTATAAGTTTTTTAAAAATGTATACGTTGTTTTGGGACACTCTGTATATAAATATATAAATAAATGTGTATTATACTGTATATATAAATGAATATATATATATATATAAATAAATATATCTATATATACTGGGTGATCCAGATAAATGGGACCATAAAAAAGCCGAATATTTTTAATATTTAATTCCTTTCATAAAAACTATATATCATTCGAAAGAGTAGAGTTAAAAGTTTATTATGAAATATTTATTTTTTAAAATGACTCCTTTCAAATGTGCTCCATTAGTTGCCAAGCATTCCAGTGTTCTCGCTTGTAAGTTCTGCATCACTTTTCAAGAGTGTGCGGTGGTATGGCCTGTATCTCATTTGTGATGGGCGGCCTTCAATTCTTGCAAGGTCGTTGGGTTATTTCTGTAGACCCTACTCTTTAAATATCCCCAGAGATAATAATCTAAGGGAGAAAATCCGGAGACCTTGCGGGCCATTCAACGTCTCCAAATCTTGAGATTAACTCGCCTGGAAACGTTTGACGCAAAACTGCCATGCAGTTCCTCGTGGTATGGCAGGTAGCTCCGTCTTGTTGGAACCAGTGGTTTCTAGACAAAGATCTCTTAATTTAGGAATAAGGAAATCGGTCAACATTTTTTCGTAGCGATCACCATTTACAGTGACCGTGTTTCCGGTGGAATCCTCGAAAAGTACGGCCCTATGATCTGAGATGCAGTAAGAGCACACCAAACAGTTACACGCTGACTATGCAACGGGACTTCGGTAATATTCAATGGATTTTCTGTTGCCCAGAAACGACAATTTTGTTTGTTTACAGTTCCATTCAAGTGAAAATGGCTTCGTCTGACATAATCAAAGTTGCTAGAAAATTGGTGGTGTCATTTACCTTCTGTTGGATCCATTGACCGAATTGTCTTCGTGCGAAATCTCCATCGTTTAGTTGTTGCACTGTTTGAATTTTATGTGGAAAGAGCATTAAATTTTGCTTGAATATACGGTGTGTTGTTCCATATCCAACTCCTAACAGCTGAGAAGCACGTCTGATGCTATGTTAGGATTATCCTGTACAATTTCATGAGTTCTGTTAATGATCTCGTCTATCCTTGCTGTGCGCACTCTTCAGTTGGTTTTCTTTTCCAATGCTGCCAGTTAGGGAAAAATTTCTGACACACCGACGGATTACTTTCTTAGAAGGTGATTTTGACATCTGAAAATTTGTCTTGAAAGATCTTTGAGCTGAAACTACACTTCTTCCATGCTCATAATATTGCTCAGTTATGAAACGCAGCTGTTCCACAGACCATGCAGTCATCTTGAAGGTTAGTTTTAACTAACACTTTTATTTTGTTTTGTATCTTATCTTGTCTTCTATTGTCAAAACCTATAAATCTTGTACAAACTTGTAACTATCCTCTTTCGAATGATGCGTATGATTATATAAAGGACTTATACTTTAGAGTTACAGGGGTTTCTTTGGTCCCATTTCTCTGGATCACCCTTTATAAATAAATAATATCTATATCTATATATAAATAATATATATATATCTATATATATATGTATATTTATATATATTTATATATATATATATATATATATATATATATATATACACACATATTTTTATTATAGATTTTATTATATTATCTATTTATATATTTATTGTATATATATATATTTATTATATTTATATTTATTTTTATATTATTATATATATTATATATTTTTTATTATATATATAAGCACACCGAAAAAATTAGTCACCTAATAGCACCGATAGTAGGAAGTTCAAGTCACACAGAGCGCGCTGATGTAGCATTGGTAAGTGACAAGTAGCGGTGACGTAGCACACAGGATCAGATCTGTTTCGTGAGGTGGTGAGAACAAAGTGTGTGTTGGATATAGTCTGCAAAATGGGTCGTGAGGCAGACGTTACTCAGTGGCAAAAAGGAGCCATCGTGTTTGGCAGAGCCCACGGACACAAAATGTCTGAAGTAGCCCAATTTGTTGGTGTGTCAACGCATACTGTCCAGCGAGATTACAAAGAGTGGTGTAGTTCGCAATCACTGACAATCGACGGCGTAACCTGTGGCCGAAAACAATTCTCGCAACAGGGGCCGCCGCCATGTTTCTCGTCTAGTAACTGCAAATCGTTTTCAAACCAGAGAACAATTGCTCCAAGAAACCAATGAGTTCTTGCTTTTCAAAACGCGGTAGACCTACGTTGTAATTTATTAATTTCCAAACGCTCGTTTTTTTTTGTTTTTTGTTTTTAACTAATTAAAAGCATGGCACCCCCGTCAAGTACTTGCAGTCGCTGTGAAGGGAAATTTGCCGCTTACGCGTTTACAATGGCTAATAATAATGAACAGTTAGTTTGCAGGTGGTGCTCAAGCATGGAAGTGCTGAGGAACGAGTTAGAACGTGAGAGGGAGGCCAGTGAGCTTGAAGAAAGCGTGATGCTCCTGACGGCAAAATTAGAATCCCTTGAGACTCCAGTTACGACCCCTCCTGCCTCAGTTTCTACTAATAATATAAATAGTATAATAGCCCTCTCTCTTCCCTAGTTCCCAACCCTTCGTTCGAGTGCGTAATGGAGCCCCATTGAGAAAACCTAAGACATGTCTACCAGTAATAACAAACAATAAGTTTTCTGTTTTAGGTTTCGAAGATGCTGATGAACCGGAAATACGACTCGTTGGCGATTCCATTGTTCGAGGGCAGCTCGAGGAATTCTGTGGGAGAAACCCTCGTCGTAGGCGCCGTTACTGCTACCCTGGTGCAAGGGTGGAGGATATAACTAATAGTGTTGACCATTTACAGACGGTACCCCGAGGACACAACGTATGTTATTCATGTCGGTACTAATAACGTTTTAAATTCTAGATCGGAAGAACTGCTGGCTAGGTACAGGGACTTACTAGAGCGATTAAAGGAAAAACTAATAAGATTGTATAACTTCCTCGAATTATCCAACGTAACGATTTCTACAGCAAGGCGACCTATATTAACAATAACCTAAAGTCTCTTTGCCAACAGGAAGGAGTGCATTTTGCGAATTTTTGGAACAGTTTCTACGGCAGGAGGGACTTGTTCCTCGGAGATGGACTTCATCTTAATGACGTTGGAGCTGCGCGTTTAGGAAGACTATTTCATAATACTGTCTCTTCTTTTCAGGCTGCCGTAACTCGAACGGTCCCAGCGTAAATTCCACAAATTTCCCCTGCGCTCGCGAAGGTGTCGCAATTACAAACAATTTGAAGGTTCTATCCTTAAATGCTCGTAGCCTACGAAATAAAAAACGAATTTTTTTCTTTAATTGCTTGTAAAGACTATGATTAATTGCGATAAATGAATCGTGGCTTAGCACTGAAACTCGTGACTTTGTAGGGGAGTATCAAATTAAAGGTTATAGACTTTTTGTTAAAAACAGAATAGGTAGGCGAGGAGGCGGTGTTATGTTGTATATCAAAGATAATATTGCGAACGTTATAGAAGTAAAGCACACAATTCCAGAACCGATAGATTCGACTATAGCAGAACTTAAATTGAACGATTTCAAACTTGTTGCGGTTATATATAGGCCCCCTAATCAAACAGCTGATACGGACGAAGCGTTATATCGTGAACTAAAGAGAATAATCGGTAGTGAGCAGGCTTTAGTTATGGGTGACTTTAATTGCGCCAACGTGAATTACGATACAATGCAGGGAGACGCGGAAGGTAATCGTTTAGTTAATTTTCTCGAGGATAGCTTTCTTATTCAAAAGGTTGGGGAACCTACGAGGTTGGACAGTATTTTAGATTTAGTAATAACTACGGATGATAGGCTAATTACTGATCTTCAAGTAATAGAACCGTTAAGCAATAGCGATCACAATATGGTAGAGTTTGTCCTCTCAGTAAGTCACTCGAAACCAGCTAACTCGACTAAAATTCCTAACTTCCAGCACGCAGACTTTAGTAAATTTCGAAATAAATTGTCACACGTCAATTGGGAAAACGTAATGGGGAACTCCAACGCAAAACTAATGTGGGAATCGTTCGAAACAGTATTTAGGACTATAAATGAGGAATGTGTACCGTACAAAATTAAGCGTGCGAAAGTAAACAACAAGCCCTTGTGGTTTACTTCTAGAGTAGGAGACATTATAAAGAGTAGAGATAGGGCTTATAGGCTACATAAGTGCGATAAAGACAATTTGTGGTTACGAAACAACTACATATCTCTAAGGCGTGAAGCGAAAAGTGTAATAAAAAAGTCCAAGCGCGAATTTGAAATCTCCATAGCTCGTGACGGTAAAGAAAACCCAAGCGATTCTTTCAATACGTCAATAATAGAAATCCAGTAAAAATGTCTTGGGGCCTTTGAAAAATGTAAACGGAGATCTAGTTTCTGAAAACAAGGAAATGGCTACCTTGCTAAACGAATTTTTTACGTCAGTTTTTACTATAGAAGATGTAACGAATATCCCTACGGTCATAGACATAATACCTTTTGATAATGGTAATATTTTGGATAATATTGTGGTTAGTGAAGGGAGGTAATGCGCTATATTGATAAAATGAAAACGCGTAAATCACCGGGGCCGGATTCCATATATCCCATACAACTAAAAGAATTAAAAGATAGCATTGTTGTGCCGCTAACAAAGATTTTTAATGCGTCTATTTCTGAGGGGTGCGTACCAGATAATTTCAAGTTAGCAAACGTAACACCTATCTTTAAGAAAGGCGATAAAGGTGCGGCGGGAAATTATAGGCCAATCAGTTTAACGTCTGTTGTAGGTAAGCTACTGGAATCAATAATTAGGGATCGTATAGTCGAACACTTAGAATTCATAAACTAGTTAGAAATACGCAGCACGGTTTTAGGCGAAACAAATCTTGCTTAACTATAGAATTTTTCCAAAGCGTGGTTGACGTTTACGATAGACATCGGGCGGTTGATGTAGTGTATTTAGATTTTCAAAAGCGTTTGACACCGTGCCGCACAAAAGACTCATTGAAAAAACTAAGGCTCATGGAATCAGGGGTGTAGTAATAAATTGGCTAGAAGAGTGGTTGCGAGGTAGGAAACAGAGGGTGGTCGTTGATGGAGCGGAGTCGTGTTGGGCTAATGTAGCGAGTGGCGTTCCTCAGGGTTCTGTATTGGGCCCCTTGCTTATATATATTAACGATTTAGATGTCGGCCTAGTCAGTACAGTTTCAAAGTTTGCGGATGACACGAAGCTGGGTGGTAGGGCGATTAATGACGAAGATAGAGGTAAAATCAGGAAGATCTGAATAAAATCGTTGATTGGTCAGTCACATGGCAAATGAGATTTAACGTTGATAAGTGCAAAATTTTGCATATAGGTTCGCGTAACGGTAATTTTGCGTATAGTATGTCAGGGAAAGATTTAACAAGCGTAGAGCAGGAAAAAGATTTAGGAGTTATAGTCACTGGTGATTTAAAAGTAGCGAAACAAAGTACAGCAGCGGTCAATAAGGCGAACAAAGTGTTAGGTTTTATAGCTCGAAATTTTGAGTACAAATCGCGCGATATTATAGTTCCTCTTTATAAATCATTAGTTAGACCCCATTTGGAGTACGCGGTCCAATTTTGGAATCCGCATATGCGCAAAGATATAGACAAAATCGAAAGAGTTCAAAGACGAGCAACTAAGATGATTCCGTCGCTTAGGTCAAAGTCGTACGAGGATAGGCTTAAGGAGTTAAAATTGACTACACTCGAGACTAGGAGGCTAAGGGGTGATCTAATCCAGGTTTTCAAAATTATGAATGGGTTCGATAACGTAGATAGAGATAGCTTTTTCGAAATATCTCAATATAATAGGACTAGAAATAACGGGTGTAAGTTGACAAGTAGAAGGTTCGAGACAGCAGTTGCCAAAAACTTTTTTACGCATAGAATAGTAAATAGCTGGAATAGTTTGCCGGTAGAAGTAATTAGTAGCACGTCTATAAACATGTTTAAAAATCGATTAGACGCATATGTTGATAGATTGGGTATAGTTTAAGGTAGTAAAATTAAGGCTTTGTGGTGATAGATCCCACAGCTCAACACAAGTGTTGTGGGATATAGGGAGGCAGCATCTTGGGTTAGGGGATACTCTCTGTCCTTACACCCCATTTAAAGAGATTCCTCTGCCGAGCGGTGCCCCCATAGTACTGTGAGGTATTGAAAATGTGCACACACATTCTACATTACTGTACAGTTTACCAGCCACACCTACACTTTCCTCGTAAGTATATATATTGTAATGTATATGGTTGTAAATTTTGACTTTGGCCGCAATCGATATGGACAGTGACTTATTTTTGGGTGGCAAGGTACTAGTATTGATGGATACTGTAATGAAATTGACTGGATTCTTTGGATCTGATATATTTGCATGTCGGTCATAAATAGATATAGAGTCTACATATTTGTGGATAGTAGTCTATTATGACTTGATCCTCTGGATCCAGATTCTATCTTTAGTTTTAAATCGATAATTAATTAGTTTCATATTGATAATTATTTAGTTTTGTAAAAATTGGTCGTTGCCAATGTACAAGCAGTTGTTACATAAATTTCTTATGTTCTTGTGGTTTGGAACCCACGTAAAATTGTAGGTCCCCTCCGCCACCACGGAGGAGGAATACACAATGCACAATTACGAACCCAGTTAGGTAGACCAGCCATGAGTGGATCCTAGGGTCTTTGCTGGTCTGAAACATTATAAATTATAACATATATATATATATATATATATATATATATATATATATATATATATATATATATATATATTTATATATTATAACATATATATATATATACACATATATACATATATCTATATATATATATATATATATATATATATATATATATATATTATGTATAATTATATTATATATATATTATATATATAGATATATTCATATATATATATATATATATATATATATTTATTATATGATATATATATATATATATGTTGAATAAAACCACGAAGGAAAGGAAACACAGAATGGTGCTCAAGTGCTTTAGACGAAAGCGCTTGAGCCCATTCTGTTTCCTTTCCTTTGTGGTTTTATTCATCATAAATATTTTTCACTTGTACTTTTCTGAAATAATTTGCATATATATAATATATATTATAGATATTATTTATATATATATCTATATATTTATTTATGTATATTTATATAATATATATATAATATATATTTATATATATATTTTATATAAATATATATATATATTTATATACATATATATATTTATTTATATATATATATATTTATTTATATTATATATATATTTGAATAAAACCACGAAGGAAAGGAAACAGAGAATGGTGCTCAAGCGCTTTCGTCTAAAGCGCTTGAGCACCATTCTCTGTTTCCTTTCCTTCGTGGTTTTTATTCAACATATATATATATATAAATAATATATATATATATAAATAAATATATATGTATATAATATATATATATATATTTATATAAATATATATATATAAATATAATATATATATATATAATATATAATAATATACATAAATAAATATATAGATATATATAACTAATATTAATATATATATATAGTATATATGCAAATTATTTCAGAAAAAGTACAAGTGAAAAATATTTATGATGAATAAAACCACAAAGGAAAGGAAACAGAATGGTGCTCAAGCGCTTTCGTCTAAAGCACTTGAGCACCATTCTGTGTTTCCTTTCCTTCGGGTTTTATTCAACTATATAATATATATATATATACATATAAATAAATATATATATATATATATATATATATGAATATATATATATATATAATATTAATATATATCTAATTATACATATATATCTATCTATATATTATATATATATATATATATATAGATATATGTATATATGTGTGTATATATATATATGTATATATTATAAATATATATATATATTATATATATATATATATATATTATATATATATTATGTTATAATTTATAATGTTTCAGACCAGCAAAGACCCTAGGATCCACTCATGGCTGGTCTACCTAACTGTTCGTAATTGTGATTGTGTATGTCCTCCGTGGTGGCGGAGGGGACCTACAATTTTACGTGGGTTCCGAACCACAAGAACATAAGAAATTTATGTAAAACTGCCTGTACATTGGCAACGACCAATTTTTACAAAACTAAATAATTATCAATTAAACTAATTAATTATCGATTTAAAACTAAAGATAGAATCTCTGGATCCAGAGGATCAAGTCATAATAGACTACTATCCACAAATATGTTACACTCTATATCTATTTATACCGACATGCAAATATATCAGATCCAAAGAATCCAGTCAATTTCATTACGGTATCCATCAATACTAGTACCTTGCCACCAAAAATAAGTCACGGTCCATATCGATTGCGGACCAAGTCAAAATTTACAACCATATACATTACAATATATATACTTAGGAGAAAAGGTGTAGGTGTGGCTGTAAAGACTGTACAGTAATGTAGAAATGTGTGTGCACCCATTTTCAATACCTCACAGTACTATGGGGGGCACCGCTCGGCAGAGGAATCTCTTTAAATGGGGTGTGTAAGGACAGAGATTATCCCCTAACCCAAGATGCTGCCTCCCTATATCCCACAACACTTGTGTTCAGCTGTGGGATCTATCACCACAAAGCCTTAATTTTACTACCTTAAACTATACCCAATCTATCAACATATGCGTCTAATCGATTTTTAAACATGTTTATAGACGTGCTACTAATTACTTCTACCGGCAAACTATTCCAGCTATTTACTATTCTATGCGTAAAAAAGTTTTTGGCAACTGCTGTCTCGAACCTTCTACTTGTCAACTTACACCCGTTATTTCTAGTCCTATTATATTGAGATATTTCGAAAAAGCTATCTCTATCTACGTTATCGAACCCATTCATAATTTTGAAAACCTGGATTAGATCACCCCTTGGCCTCCTAGTCTCGAGTGTAGTCAATTTTAACTCCTTAAGCCTATCCTCGTACGACTTTGACCTAAGCGACGGAATCATCTTAGTTGCTCGTCTTTGAACTCTTTCGATTTTGTCTATATCTTTGCGCATATGCGGATTCCAAAATTGGACCGCGTACTCCAAATGGGGTCTAACTAATGATTTATAAAGAGGAACTATAATATCGCGCGATTTGTACTCAAAATTTCGAGCTATAAAACCTAACACTTTGTTCGCCTTATTGACCGCTGCTGTACTTTGTTTCGCTACTTTTAAATCACCAGTGACTATAACTCCTAAATCTTTTTCCTGCTCTACGCTTGTTAAATCTTTCCCTGACATACTATACGCAAAATTACCGTTACGCGAACCTATATGCAAAATTTTGCACTTATCAACGTTAAATCTCATTTGCCATGTGACTGACCAATCAACGATTTTATTCAGATCTTCCTGGATTTTACCTCTATCTTCGTCATTAATCGCCCTACCACCCAGCTTCGTGTCATCCGCAAACTTTGAAACTGTACTGACTAGGCCGACATCTAAATCGTTAATATATATAAGAAAAAGCAAGGGGCCCAATACAGAACCCTGAGGAACGCCACTCGCTACATTAGCCCAACACGACTCCGCTCCATCAACGACCACCCTCTGTTTCCTACCTCGCAACCACTCTTCTAGCCAATTTATTACTACACCCCTGATTCCATGAGCCTTAGTTTTTTCAATGAGTCTTTTGTGCGGCACGGTGTCAAACGCTTTTTGAAAATCTAAATACACTACATCAACCGCCCGATGTCTATCGTAAACGTCAACCACGCTTTGGAAAAATTCTAAAAGCAAGATTTGTTTCGCCTAAAACCGTGCTGCGTATTTCTAACTAGTTTGCAATTCTAAGTGTTCGACTATACGATCCCTAATTATTGATTCCAGTAGCTTACCTACAACAGACGTTAAACTGATTGGCCTATAATTTCCCGCCGCACCTTTATCGCCTTTCTTAAAGATAGGTGTTACGTTTGCTAACTTGAAATTATCTGGTACGCACCCCTCAGAAATAGACGCATTAAAAATCTTTGTTAGCGGCACAACAATGCTATCTTTTAATTCTTTTAGTTGTATGGGATATATGGAATCCGGCCCCGGTGATTTACGCGTTTTCATTTTATCAATATAGCGCATTACCTCCCCTTCACTAACCACATATTATCCAAAATATTACCATTATCAAAAGGTATTATGTCTATGACCGTAGGGATATTCGTTACATCTTCTATAGTAAAAACTGACGTAAAAAATTCGTTTAGCAAGGTAGCCATTTCCTTGTTTTCAGAAACTAGATCTCCGTTTACATTTTTCAAAGGCCCCAAGACACTTTTTACTGGATTTCTATTATTGACGTATTGAAAGAATCGCTTGGGGTTTTCTTTACCGTCACGAGCTATGGAGATTTCAAATTCGCGCTTGGACTTTTTTATTACACTTTTCGCTTCACGCCTTAGAGATATGTAGTTGTTTCGTAACCACAAATTGTCTTTATCGCACTTATGTAGCCTATAAGCCCTATCTCTACTCTTTATAATGTCTCCTACTCTAGAAGTAAACCACAAGGGCTTGTTGTTTACTTTCGCACGCTTAATTTTGTACGGTACACATTCCTCATTTATAGTCCTAAATACTGTTTCGAACGATTCCCACATTAGTTTTGCGTTGGAGTTCCCCATTACGTTTTCCCAATTGACGTGTGACAATTTATTTCGAAATTTACTAAAGTCTGCGTGCTGGAAGTTAGGAATTTTAGTCGAGTTAGTTTTCGAGTGACTTACTGAGAGGACAAACTCTACCATATTGTGATCGCTATTGCTTAACGGTTCTATTACTTGAAGATCAGTAATTAGCCTATCATCCGTAGTTATTACTAAATCTAAAATACTGTCCAACCTCGTAGGTTCCCCAACCTTTTGAATAAGAAAGCTATCCTCGAGAAAATTAACTAAACGATTACCTTCCGCGTCTCCCTGCATTGTATCGTAATTCACGTTGGCGCAATTAAAGTCACCCATAACTAAAGCCTGCTCACTACCGATTATTCTCTTTAGTTCACGATATAACGCTTCGTCCGTATCAGCTGTTTGATTAGGGGGCCTATATATAACCGCAACAAGAAGTTTGAAATCGTTCAATTTAAGTTCTGCTATAGTCGAATCTATCGGTTCTGGAATTGTGTGCTTTACTTCTATAACGTTCGCAATATTATCTTTGATATACAACATAACACCGCCTCCTCGCCTACCTATTCTGTTTTTAACAAAAAGTCTATAACCTTTAATTTGATACTCCCCTACAAAGTCACGAGTTTCAGTGCTAAGCCACGATTCATTTATCGCAATTAATCATAGTCTTTACAAGCAATTAAAGAAAAAAATTAGTTTCTTTTATTTCGTAGGCTACGAGCATTTAAGGATAAAACCTTCAAATTGTTTGTAATTGCGAGACGTTCGCGAGCGCAGGGGAAATTTGTGGAATTTACGTTGGGACTGTTCGAGTTACGGCAGCTTGGAAAGAAGAGACAGTATTATGAAAGAGTCTTCCTAAACGCGCAGCTCCAACGTCATTAAAATGAAGTGAATCTCCAAGGAACAAGTCCCTCCTGCCTTAGAAACTGTTCCAAAAAGTCGCAAAATGCACTCCTTCCTCTTGGCAAAGAGGCTTTAGGTTATTTTTAATATAGGTCGCCTTGCTGTAGAAATCGTTACGTTGAATAATTCGAGGCAGTATACCTTATTAGCTTTATCCTTTAATCGCTCTAGTAAGTCCCTGTACCTAGCCAGCAGTTCTTCCGATCTAGAATTTAAAACGTTAAGGTAACGACATGAATAACATACGTTGTGTCTTCGGTGGTACGTCTGTAAATTGGACAACACTATTAGCTATATCATCCACCCTTGCACCAGGGTAGCAGTAACGGTGCCTACGACGAGGGTTTCTCCCACAGAATTCCTCGAGCTGCCTCGAACAATGGAATCGCCAACGAGTCGTATTTCCAGTTCATCAGCATCATCGAAACCTAAAACAGAAAACTTATTGTTTGTTATTACTGGTAGACATGTCTTAGGTTTTCTCAATGGGGCTCCATTACGCACTCGAACGAATATTTGGGAACTAGGAGAAGAGAGAGGGCTATTTATACTGTTTATATTATTAGTAGAAACTGAGGCAGGAGGGGTCGTAACTGGAGTCTCAAGAGATTCTAATTTTGCCGTCAGGAGCATCACGCTTTCTTCAAGACTTAATCTTGCCTCCCTCTCACGTTCTAACTCGTTCCTCAGCACTTCCATGCTTGAGCACCACCTGCAAATTAACTGTTTATTATTATTAGCCATTGTAAACGCGTAAGCGGCAAATATCCCTTCACAGCGCAAGTACTTGACGGGGGTGCCATGCTTTTAATCAGTTAAACAAAAAACAAAAAAAAACGAGCGTTTGGAAATTAATAAATTACAACGTAGGTCTACCGCGTTTTTGAAAAGCAAGAACCTCATTGGTTTCTTGGAGCAATTGGTCTCTGGTTTGAAAACGATTTGCAGTTACTAGACGAGAAACATGGCGGCGGCCCCTGTTGTCGAAATTGTTTTCCGGCCACAGTTACGCCGTCGATTGTCAGTTGATTGCGAACTACACCACTCTTTGTAATCTCGCTGGACAGTATGCGTTGACACACCAACAAATTGGGCTACTTCAGACATTTTGTGTCCGTGGGCTCTGCCAAACACGATGGCTCCTTTTTGCCACTGAGTAACGTCTGCCTCACGACCCATTTTGCAGACTATATCCAACACACACTTTGTTCTTCACCACCTCACGAAACAGATCTGATCCTGTGTGCTACGTCACCGCTACTTGTCACTTACCAATGCTACATCAGCGCGCTCTGTGTGACCTTGAACTTCCTACTATCGGTGCTATTAGGGGTGACTAATTTTTTTTCCGGTGTGCTTATATATATATATAAATAAATATATATATATATAATATATATAAAAATAAATATATAAATATAAATAAATATATATATATACAATAAATATATAAATATATAAATATAAATAAATATATATATAATAAAATATGTGTGTATATTATATAATATATATATATATATATATATAAATATATATAAATATACATATATATAATATATATATATATATTTATTTATATATATATATATATTTATTTATAAAGGGTGATCCAGAGAAATGGGACCCAAAAGAAACCCCTGTAACTCTTAAAGTATAAGTCCTTTTATATAATCATACGCATCATTCGAAAGAGGATAGTTACAAGTTTGTACAAGATTGTATAGGTTTTGACAATAGAAGACAAGATAAGATACAAAACAAAATAAAAGTGTTAGTTAAAACTAACCCTTCAAGATGACTGCATGGTCTGTGGAACAGCTGCGTTTCATAACTGAGCAATATTATGAGCATGGAAGAAGTGTAGTTTCAGCTCAAAGATCTTTCAAGACAAATTTTCAGATGTCAAAATCACCTTCTAAGAAAGTAATCCGTCGGTGTGTCAGAAATTTTTCCCTAACTGGCAGCATTGGAAAAAGAAAACCAACTGGAAGAGTGCGCACAGCAAGGATAGACGAGATCATTAACAGAACTCATGAAATTGTACAGGATAATCCTAACATAAGCATCAGACGTGCTTCTCAGCTGTTAGGAGTTGGATATGGAACAACACACCGTATATTCAAGCAAAATTTAATGCTCTTTCCACATAAAATTCAAACAGTGCAACAACTAAACGATGGAGATTTCGCACGAAGACAATTCGGTCAATGGATCCAACAGAAGGTAAATGACACCACCAATTTTCTAGCAACTTTGATTATGTCAGACGAAGCCCATTTTCACTTGAATGGAACTGTAAACAAACAAAATTGTCGTTTCTGGGCAACAGAAAATCCATTGAATATTACCGAAGTCCCGTTGCATAGTCAGCGTGTAACTGTTTGGTGTGCTCTTACTGCATCTCAGATCATAGGGCCGTACTTTTTCGAGGATTCCACCGGAAACACGGTCACTGTAAATGGTGATCGCTACGAAAAAATGTTGACCGATTTCCTTATTCCTAAATTAAGAGATCTTTGTCTAGAAAACCACTGGTTCCAACAAGACGGAGCTACCTGCCATACCACGAGGAACTGCATGGCAGTTTTGCGTCAAACGTTTCCAGGCGAGTTAATCTCAAGATTTGGAGACGTTGAATGGCCCGCAAGGTCTCCGGATTTTTCTCCCTTAGATTATTATCTCTGGGGATATTTAAAGAGTAGGGTCTACAGAAATAACCCAACGACCTTGCAAGAATTGAAGGCCGCCATCACAAATGAGATACAGGCCATACCACCGCACACTCTTGCAAAAGTGATGCAGAACTTACAAGCGAGAACACTGGAATGCTTGGCAACTAATGGAGCACATTTGAAAGGAGTCATTTTTAAAAAATAAATATTTCATAATAAACTTTTAACTCTACTCTTTCGAATGATATATAGTTTTTATGAAAGGAATTAAATATTAAAAATATTCGGCTTTTTTTTATGGGTCCCATTTATCTGGATCACCCAGTATATATAGATATATTTATTTATATATATATATATATATTCATTTATATATACAGTATATATACACATTTATTTATATATTTATATACAGAGTGTCCCAAAACAACGTATACATTTTTAAAAAACTTATAACAGGCGAACCCACTAACGGATTCAGATGATTTTTATTTCTTTTTATAGGTAAAATATACAACTTCGAAATAATAGATAGTTTAATTTGTTTTAAACACGTAAGTGTTCGAAATGTCGACCATTGACATCAATGCACCACTGCGCTCTTTGATTCACTGATTGGCAGACTTCAACAAAAATGTTTGTAGGGATATTTCTACACGCTTCTTCAACTGTGCTCTTTAGTTGTTCAAGTGATGTAGGTCTTCTACTGTATACTTCATTTTTCAAATGACCCCATAAAAAAAAGTCAAGTGGGTTCAAATCTGGTGAACGTGGTGGATACTCGATACTACCTCGTCGTCCGATCCACCGATAATGAAATGTTTCATCAAGGTAGTTCCTGACATCCTGATGGTAATGAGGAGGTGCTCCATCTTGTTGAAAGTAAATGTCCTCATCTCCGTATAACTGTCGAATTGCAGGAAAACCTTTTCCCCGAAGCATGTTGAGGTAGCTATGGCCGGTAACTGTACCATCGAAAAAGAATGGACCAACCAAACCTTTGGAAGAAAAACCACACCAGACAGTTATACCCGGTAAATTTACATGTCGTTCCACATAAATGTGTGGATTTTCTTGTGACCAGTATGTGCAATTATGACGATTAATTATACCATTCAACTTAAATGTAGCCTCATCAGACCACACAATTTTGTCCGCAAATTGGCCATCTTCTGTGTTTTTTACTCGAAACCATTCGCAAAACTGGATTCTGCGATCCGGATCATCCTCATTCAAGGCATGTAATAATCTCGGGATGTAAGATTTCCATTTAGCATTCTTCAGAATTCTGTGGACACTTGTCTTACTTTTTCCTGTTTCACGAGCACATTGTCTCACAGATTTTCTTGGTGATCGGTTGAATACCTGTAGCACTTCATCAGAAGTGTTACCATCTGTTGATGTCTTTGGACGCCCAGTCTCTTGCTTGTACACATCATGCACAGTACCGTATACTTCAAATTTCTCACAGATACGTGAAATGGTAAGTCGAGTTGGAGGATTAGTTCCAAAATTGTCTCTCCACTGTTGTTGAACCTTTGATATCTTCTCAACTTTAAAATACGACTTTAGTATCCATTTTCATTGCTCAAATGATAAGCGCACACTTCCATTTTCCATGTTTACTATAGGCAGGCAAGGCTATTACTAATTTCGATTTTGTATCTCCTTAGGCTAGCCAAAGCTGTTAACAATTTCGCTTTTGTATTTCCTTAGGCTATAGGCTCTAAAAAGAAATAAAAATCATCTGAATCTGTTAGTGGGTTCTCCTGTTATAAATTTTTTAAAAATGTATACGTTGTTTTGGGACACTCTGTATATATATTTATATATATATAAATATATATATATATATATATATACATATATACATATATTTATTTATATTTATATATATTTATATATATATTTAAATAAATATATGTATATATAAATGTAAAAAGTGAACAATGAACAATTCCTACACCATCATTATATGGATTCATTGTCTTCATGCAGTACTTATGTTCTTATAGTTTTATGTTTGAATGTTCATTTTTACATTAGAAACCAAAATCGCCTAAGCGAATTTTGGATAGAATTTCGATTTATACTTCTTTATTCATTACTGTATTTCTCTAATTCATCTTTTCTAATAATGACTTATACACTATGACGTCATAAAATAACTTTATTCTCTTTACGTTTCCCATACTTTGTACACTGAATCACGTTCTCAGTATTTGGACATCTTCCGTATTCAATGTATGGTAAATTCTTTAGTAATAAGGTTGTGGTGTTATGTAGTATAAACATTATTATTCAACCATATTCATCCATACGTCGCGTTTTCCCGTCATTAATTCCCCTTGATCATTATCCTATATAAATTTTATTAAATATTCATTTTTTACTCGTGTCAATTTGTGAAGCGCGAAACTTTGGGCCTTCGTTCGAAAACGCATAAATACGTTCTCGTATTATTTTTTTCATTTTTATTTTTAACTATATCACCTCTCGTATTGAACTCAAAAATGTTGAGTTAAGTTATAAAATTCCACTCACTACAACAGATTCGAGCGCCTCAAAGATAAAATATCTCCGTTCGCTCTGATTTCAAATTCATAACATATTATAGCATATTATTTCATAAATAAATTATCTCGTAAGTGCCATGTACGTTGTATTATATTTCTAAACATCTTAATTGTCTATTAATATGAAACACTGTAAAAACAAAACAAAGTTATAGTAACTGTTTAATTGTAATTACGGTAACTGTAATACTTTAATTTAATATAACGTAATGTACTTTAATGAAACTGTAATTAATAATAACTTGTAATGTACTTCAATGAAACTGTAATTAAATGTAATGATTTAATTTATAACACTAGGCAACAAATTTCAACTTTATTTTGTTACAGACACGTGAACTACTGATTCCTACTAAAGCGGTGATGCTGATTTCAGATCTGATATCAAAATTTCTCTATCACGTCCAGATTTTGTGTAACCGAAAACCCCTATTTTTCATTTTTTTCTCACCCGCTTCTATTACGAAAGCCGTCTAAGCTACTTTTCCGTGCCACGTTTTATGTTAAGCATACTTAAATAATTAGTGAACAGGGATGTCTTTCCTCCTTTATTCTGGCTTAAGACAGACAGCGGAATTCCGCTGGCGGAGTTACCACCCCTGCGCCCAACCATCCACCCAAAGCGCGTTAGTATTTTGTTGTTACTACTGAACGGCAAATTCCTGTTCTTAAGTGAAACTTTGGTGTGTCCTCTTCCTTTGTCGCTTGCAGGATGACGAGCTCTCCTTCTGCTGGAACCAACAATAATCTCCCATCATATTTGGGTTGAAATTACCTTGGTATCTGTTTTCCATAACTGAGATCTGTTGGTGGAAGCGCTCACCATGCTCGTCACTTACAGCCCCAAGGTTGGCCGGGAAGAAGTCAAGATGAGAATGTAAAAAATGAATTTTCAAAGACATTCTGCATCCCATTATTTCATAAGATTTAAGCATGTTTTCTACGAGTTTACGGTGGTTTTCAGCTTTGTGGTTTCCAAGAAAATTTTTGACAACTTCAACGAAAGATGTCCATGCTCCTAGTTCATTCTCATTTAGGTTAGATGGAAACGATGAGTCGTGGATGACACTGCGGATCTGTGGTCCAGTGAAAACTCCAGCTTCTAGCTTAGCATCTGTCAATATTCCTTTGAATTTATCCTTTAAATATTGGAAACCACTACCTTGATGATCCATACCCTTCACGAAATTTTTCATAAGGCCAAGTTTAATGTGAAGTGGTGGAAGATGTACTTTCTGAGGGTCAATAAGTGCTGGGTGTTTCACATTGTATTTACCAACAACATGTTCAGTTCTAGATGGCCAATCATGTTTTTTGTAGTGGTTCTTGTCATCTCTGCTGTTCCATAGACACAAAAAGCACATATGCTTTGTGTAGCCCAACTGTAACCCAAGAAGTAATGATACAACTTTAAGGTCGCCACAAATATTCCATGTGTGGTCCTTATATTTGATGAGTCTTAGCAGCAGTTTCATCGATTCATAAGTCTCATTAAGGCCAGTGGCATGTGCTACAGGTATTGAAGGTTTTTCATTGCCGTTGTGCAGTAATACAGCTTTAAGGCTAGCTTTACTAGAGTCAATGAACAGTCTCCATTCTTTTGGATCATAGCGACAGCCAATCCCTTGCATCAGACCACTGATATCGTGGCAGAAACAAACGTTTCTTCCTGTAAGTAAAATGATGAAAACTGCAAATGGCGATGGCGGAAATGGGAAACTTTGGTGTTTGGTTGGAGAAGATTAAATTCTTGAAGTCTTGAACCAAGCAACTCTGCCTTTTCTTTTGGTAATTCCAAATCGCGCACTAAGTCATTTAACTCCGCTTGACTTAACAAATGTGGGGAAATATTTGCATCTGGAACATATATGCCATCTTTCCCTGTTTCTATATCACTAGCAGAATCTTCAGATGAACTGCTGTCTGTTATCGTTGCTGGTGGAACTGGTGGTGGATTTGTTTCATCATGTGGTACTGGTTTCATTGCTGATTCGCAGTTTGGGTACGTGATCTTTGATTTGTTTTTCTTTGTGAAACCAGCAATCTTTGTCAAACAAAAATAACAATCATTGAAGTGATTTTTCGGCTCACGCCAAACCATGGGGACTGAGAACGGCATAGCTTTTCTTTTACCATTCATCCAAGCTATTAACATTGCATTGCACTGTGCACAGCAAATATGTGGTGCCCAGTCCCTCTGTTGGTCTCCTAACTTACAGTCAAAATAACACTTGTAGGCAAGTTTAATCTTTGTTGTTATGTTTCTACGTTGTGGCTTAGGTGTATATTGTCCACAGACAAAGCAGAAGTTGTCTGGGTGATTTACACAAGCACGTCTATTTGATGCCATTTTGAATTACCATACAATATCTGAAAAAACGTAGAAAGTAATTATTACGATGTGCAAAATAAAAAGAAATACACACCGTACTACAAAACAAATGCTATAAAAACACACAAGTCACCACAACCTGTCACTTGCTCATCAGCAGAGAGCTTCAACAACCGTTCTGCTTGACTGTCACGTAGCGACTGACCGTTGTGCCGTTGCCCGTTATTATGCTCTTGACTCAGTGTTGCCAACTCGGGATAAATTTTATTTATCAAAATTGTTCGAATTTGTATATAGTTGGCAAAAAAAATTGCTTTAACCTTGAAAAGCAAGTTTCATATTACTGGCATTAAGCCGATTAAAACCAAAATCTGGACGTGGTAGAAAATTTTACTAAAAGTGATTTGCATTTTACACAAAATCTAGACGTGATAGAAAAAATCTAATTATAGATTTGAAATCAGCATACCGAAATTAGCTAGGAGCACCTATTTGGTCTTCTGTAACAAAATCTTTGTTGCCTAGTGTAATGTAAGAATGTACTTTAATAGAACTGTAATGAACAATCATAAGCGAATGTGAAGTAATCCATAATTGTAATCGTAATTGTAATGAACCAAAATTAATACGTACTCAGTCGTGTACTTAATTTGTACTTATGTGTACTATTACGAAATGATATCGCCTTCATAAATGTAGACTCGGCGAAAAATACAAATTAGTTTTTATTTTTATTTTTTTAATTATTTTTAGTTAAAATCTTTCAAAACATCTGATCATGTGTTTAAAAAGGGGGGAAATTTAACCTTCAACTGTCCTCCCCCAAAACATTTAAGTTTATATTATACATGTACTTGTAAAATTAAGAGCACTTCTTCATTAGACTTCTTCATTAGACTTCTTCATTAGACTTCTTCATTAAGTCACTTCATTATAGCACTTCATTGCGACTCCTTTGTTAGCAGCCTCGCTGCGGGGAGGGGGCAGAGGCCCCTTGCCTCCTTAACTTTTTAGATTCCGGCCTGAGCCATGGTCGAAAGAGGTCGAACCTCTACCCCTTGTAATTCAGAGCAGTACCTGTACATTTTGAGAAGTAAACTACAAAAGAGAAAGTTTTTATCTTTTCCTTCGAGCCTTGTTCTCTTCAGGAACTTAGTCAGTTAGTCGATAATTTTAGTATCAGAGAAAGTATCAGAGAAAGTATCAGAGTATTATAGAAAGAGAAGAATTAAAAATTGGCGACCCTTTGCCCAAATTAAGAGACAACCCAAGCACCATAGAAGATATCGGGCATAACAGTCTGGCGAGTCTGTAGCCAAGAGTTTAACAGAGTGGCGACCGAAAAGAATTAGAATGTTATAGAAGAAATATCCGTTGCAGCCTCCTAACCAGAACCCCGTCGATTCCGAACCGACTCAGGGCCATAAAAGGGGGGTTAACATTGTGGCGACCCTATAGCCAGGATAAGAAGAAGAAGAAGATATGGGGTCTAAAAGTCTGGCGACCCTTTACCAGGATAAGAAGAAGATTTTTACAAGAAGATTTTTACAAGAAGATTATTTTAACAAGAAGATTATTTTAACAAGAAGATTATTTTAACCAGAAGATTTTAACCAGAAGATTTTAACCAGAAGATTTTAACCAGAAGATTTTAAGAAGAGGCCACTCTTTGGCCAAGATAGAAATTACCCTGCATCAGGATAAAACCAGTTGACCGGCGTGTCACTACTTCTAGTTCGTAACATCCACCCTTGAACCGGTGTGTCACGACTCCAAGTTCTCCACGCCTAGTTCTCATCCAAGAAGAAGTAGCCAGGAAGACGTCTTCAGGACACGTCTCGGAGGATTTCCCCATAGAAAATTTTGTTAAGTACAAAGTTTGTTTTTTTAAGAAATTTATAAACACTTGAAAAGTCAGTATTATTAACAGTTAATAATGAGTATCAAATCAGAATTTACAAGAAACACAGTGAACACTTCACACACCAGTGATACATTTGTTTTTATTGAAACAGTAATTTCAAAGAGAGTTAATTTCAAACAGAGTTAATTTCAAAGGGAGTTAATTTCAAAGAGAGTTAATTTCAAAGAGAGTTAATTTCAAAGAGAGTTAATTTCAAGAGAGTTAATTTCAAAGAGAGTTAATTTCAAGAGAGTTAATTTCAAGAGAGTTATTTTCACTGTTATATTCAGGATAGAATAATTTTATTTTATGTATCAAACATAATAGTATCGTACCTTCGTGTAGATTAGAGTGAAATGTTGTTTACATTTTATATTTTATATTTTTGTTTGCAAATTTTTTCAAATTATTGAATTGAATTGACTTGCAAATTAAGAGAGAGAGTTTATAGAGTTATAGAGTTACTTGAAGCAGTTTCAATTTCCATTTTCAGTTTTCAGACAGTTTCAGTTGGTTGTAACCAAAAGGGACAACCAAACACCAGAGATTTATAAAGATACTTGAAGTAATTTTGAAGTCATTTTTTGAAGTCATTTTTTGAAGTCATTTTTTGAAGTCATTTTTTGAAGTCATTTTTTCAAGTCAGTTTTTCAAGTCAGAAGGTTGCACCAAGAGGGTCAACCAAAACAGAGGTTAATCGTCTCCACTTGATAAAGATCAAGTGCAGTCATTTTCCATTTTCAGTTAATCTTCACTTGATAGCAGTTCAAGTGCAAGACAGTTTAAGTTTCAAGATACTTGACAAGCGTTCAAGTTAGACAGATTAAGTTTCAAGATACTTGACAAGCGTTCAAGTTAGACAGTTTAAGTTTCAGAATACTTGACAAGCGTTCAAGTTAGACAGTTTAAGTTTCAGAATACTTGACAAGCGTTCAAGTTAGACAGTTTAAGTTTCAGAATACTTGACAAGCGTTCAAGTTAGACAGTTTAAGTTTCAGAATACTTGACAAGCGTTCAAGTTAGACAGTTTAAGTTTCAGAATACTTGACAAGCGTTCAAGTTAGACAGTTTAAGTTTCAGAATACTTGACAAGCGTTCAAGTTAGGTTCAGAATACTTGATAGAGTTCAAGTCAGTTTTATTCCAAGTCAGTTTTATTTGAAGTCAGAGAGTTTTATTTGAAGTCAGAGAGTTTTATTCCAAGTCATTTTTATTTCGAGTCCCAAGTTATTTCAATGCAGTCAATTGAATTCAACTTTTTCTTTGTAATTTAAGAGAATTTAATTTAAGAAAATGTAATTTAAGAATTTAATTCAACCTTTTTTTTGTGTTGTAAAAGAGAATTAAATTCAACCAGAATTGACCGGTTTGCGTCTTTAGTTAACCTTTTTTTTGTTTGTGAGAAGGAAATTGACCGATTTGTCTTTTTTTTTCATGCATTGTTACGTATATAAATATATAGTCATGTAATTTATTATTTGTAACAAAACCGTTTTTACAATTGTTTGTAATGACTTTGATAATCATTGTAATGTATACGTGATAATAATAGTTGTGTAATAATTAATTAATCGATCTTGTCCTAATGACTCCTTTTAAATTACTATGCTGAGGAACATGCCGTCCCTCCGTTTTGTTTCAATTTTTTTAATTTTTGTTTTAAGTAGTGTGACCAGCAATCTTTTTTTTTTTTAAAAAAGAGCAAAGTGCTCACGAAAGACGTATTGTCAATTTCAAACTTATACCCCCTGCTTAGTCACTCAATTCCCCCGTATGATCGCACATACCCTAAATTTCAGTTGTTTGTTCTTTTTTGTCATTTAATTTTAATAAAACTTCTACACAATAAAACGTATGTATTTATCATATGCAAACAAGTTTCAGACTAAAATATCAAATAATTCAAAATTCTATCAACATTTAACGAAAGAGTATAATTTTTCTACTTAACATGCAAAAAATTATTAAACCTTTTTAATATTTTTTTTTATTATATAAAAATAATTTTTAATGTAAAATTTACCTGAGATTATTAAAAGAAAAGATTGTTCGAAATGCTTCCTTCCATTTCAATAACTTTTTATTCTAGGCCGAAACTCATCTATGGCTCGACGATTTACTTTTATTTTTTTAGAATATTATAAAATTGTATTTAGCTCGTTGAAATGCATAATTGATTCATATTTTTAATTTGTATTTTTATTTTTCTTTTGTTCAATTAATCGTGAGTAACTGTCCTTAAATTGTTATTGTACCATTTGTAAGGTATCAAACGAAAATTATAGTCAAATTGACATACTACTAGAGTATATGGTTATGAATTTTAGTAGTCGAATTTAATTGTGTGTCGAAATTCAATTTTAAAACCGTGAGAGTTACTGTCATTACTCGTAAGGTCTTCTAAGTACGTCTTTTTTTATTACCTTAATTCGTGTAACTGATTTAATTAAATACTTAAATACTACCTTGAACTTAAAGGATTTTATAATAATAATAATGATAATAATAATAATAACAACAATAATTGACTCAAAAGATTTTATAACCCTAAACCCATCTTAAATTATTATACATTATTTTTAAACTTTGTTAATTCAAAAACCTCCCAAATCCCTACACATACACACGCATGTATGCGCACTATATATATATATATATATATATATATAAACCTTATGCTAAAATCATTGGATGTCACAATAAACTATTTCATAGCGTGTAAGTGCTAACTATGCTATTTATATAGTCCTACGCAGTTTTGCTTACTATATATACATTTTTGCTCATGCATTTATTCAGTTACTTGAACAATCCTATAAGCTAATCTGTCCCTCGAAATTGTAAAATACACACTTTGCACCTAATACTCCCAAATACACATTAGACCACAGGTCTATACATCATCCATTACGTAATTCTATTTTTACCTACACTAGTCAATAAAAATTAGCTTATAGATTGTACGATTTACATTTTTCCCTTTTATCTTACCTATTCATTATGAATGTAATTTTCCCCACAGAAAAAAAATAATAAAATTTTGGTAAAAAATTTTAACCATATCAATGTTTGTCTAACTTAATTGTTTGTCTAAATTAACGTATTAATCCTTTATTCTGTTTGTATAAAAGTAAAGTTTTAATCTTTGAATTTTTATATTTTATCATAGCCCTCTAAGCGAGTGTCATGTTAAAAATTTGATTACTCTGCATTGTACTCAACTACCCGAACTCGTTCTGTATAAAATTTGTATTATAAAGAATGTCGTCATCTAACTTGAATTACTTACGATCTTATTTTCTCAATTGTATTGTATTGTATTAATTGTATTATTATTGTATTAATACCATTTTAGGGGGTGAAATACTGTAAAAAGTGAACAATGAACAATTCCTACACCATCATTATATGGATTCATTGTCTTCATGCAGTACTTATGTTCTTATAGTTTTATGTTTGAATGTTCATTTTTACATAAGAAACCAAAATCGCCTAAGCGAATTTTGGATAGAATTTCGATTTATACTTCTTTATTCATTACTGTATTTCTCTAATTCATCTTTTCTAATAATGACTTATACACTATGACGTCATAAAATAACTTTATTCTCTTTACGTTTCCCATACTTTGTACACTGAATCACGTTCTCAGTATTTGGACATCTTCCGTATTCAATGTATGGTAAATTCTTTAGTAATAAGGTTGTGGTGTTATGTAGTATAAACATTATTATTCAACCATATTCATCCATACGTCGCGTTTTCCCGTCATTAATTCCCCTTGATCATTATCCTATATAAATTTTATTAAATATTCATTTTTTACTCGTGTCAATTTGTGAAGCGCGAAACTTTGGGCCTTCGTTCGAAAACGCATAAATACGTTCTCGTATTATTTTTTTCATTTTTATTTTTAACTCTATCACCTCCCGCATTGAACTCAAAAATGCTGAGTTAAGTTATAAAATTCCACTCACTACAACAGATTCGAGCGCCTCAAAGATAAAATATCTCCGTTCGCTCTGATTTCAAATTCATAACATATTATAGCATATTATTTCGTAAATAAATTATCTCGTAAGTGCCATGTACGTTGTATTATATTTCTAAACATCTTAATTGTCTATTAATATGAAACACTGTAAAAATAAAACAAAGTTATAGTAACTGTTTAATTGTAATTACGGTAACTGTAATACTTTAATTTAATATGACGTAATGTACTTTAATGAAACTGTAATTAATAATAACTTGTAATGTACTTCAATGAAACTGTAATTAAATGTAATGATTTAATTTATAATGTAAGAATGTACTTTAATAGAACTGTAATGAACAATCATAAGCGAATGTGAAGTAATCCATAATTGTAATCGTAATTGTAATGAACCAAAATTAATACGTACTCAGTCGTGTACTTAATTTGTACTTATGTGTACTATTACGAAATGATATCGCCTTCATAAATGTAGACTCGCTGAAAAATACAAATTATTTTTTTTTATTTTTTTTATTATTTTTAGTTAAAATCTTTCAAAACATCTGATCATGTGTTTAAAAAGGGGGAAATTTAACCTTCAACTGTCCTCCCCCAAAACATTTAAGTTTATATTATACATGTACTTGTAAAATTAAGAGCACTTCTTCATTAGACTTCTTCATTAGACTTCTTCATTAGACTTCTTCATTAAGTCACTTCATTATAGCACTTCATTGCGACTCCTTTGTTAGCAGCCTCGCTGCGGGGAGGGGGCAGAGGCCCCTTGCCTCCTTAACTTTTTAGATTCCGGCCTGAGCCATGGTCGAAAGAGGTCGAACCTCTACCCCTTGTAATTCAGAGCAGTACCTGTACATTTTGAGAAGTAAACTACAAAAAGAGAAAGTTTTTATCTTTTCCTTCGAGCCTTGTTCTCTTCAGGAACTTAGTCAGTTAGTCGATAATTTTAGTATCAGAGAAAGTATCAGAGAAAGTATCAGAGTATTATAGAAAGAGAAGAATTAAAAATTGGCGACCCTTTGCCCAAATTAAGAGACAACCCAAGCACCATAGAAGATATCGGCATAACAGTCTGGCGAGTCTGTAGCCAAGAGTTTAACAGAGTGGCGACCGAAAAGAATTAGAATGTTATAGAAGAAATATCCGTTGCAGCCTCCTAACCAGAACCCCCGTCGATTCCGAACCGACTCAGGGCCATAAAAGGGGGGTTAACATTGTGGCGACCCTATAGCCAGGATAAGAAGAAGAAGAAGATATGGGGTCTAAAAGTCTGGCGACCCTTTACCAGGATAAGAAGAAGATTTTTACAAGAAGATTTTTACAAGAAGATTATTTTAACAAGAAGATTATTTTAACAAGAAGATTATTTTAACCAGAAGATTTTAACCAGAAGATTTTAACCAGAAGATTTTAACCAGAAGATTTTAAGAGAGGCCACTCTTTGGCCAAGATAGAAATTACCCTGCATCAGGATAAAACCAGTTGACCGGCGTGTCACGACTTCTAGTTCGTAACATCCACCCTTGAACCGGTGTGTCACGACTCCAAGTTCTCCACGCCTAGTTTTCATCCAAGAAGAAGTAGCCAGGAAGACGTCTTCAGGACACGTCTCGGAGGATTTCCCCATAGAAAATTTGTTAAGTACAAAATTTGTTTTTTTAAGAAATTTATAAACACTTGAAAAGTCAGTATATTAACAGTTAATAATGAGTATCAAATCAGAATTTACAAGAAACACAGTGAACACTTCAGACACCAGTGATACATTTGTTTTTATTGAAACAGTAAGTTTCAAAGAGAGTTAATTTCAAAGAGAGTTAATTTCAAAGAGAGTTAATTCAAAGAGAGTTAATTTCAAGAGAGTTAATTTCAAAGAGAGTTAATTTCAAGAGAGTTAATTTCAAGAGAGTTATTTTCACTGTTATATTCAGTATAGAATAATTTTATTTTATGTAAAACATAATAGTATCGTACCTTCGTGTAGATTAGAGTGAAATGTTGTTTACATTTTATATTTATATTTTTGTTTGCAAATTTTTTCAAATTATTGAATTGAATTGACTTGCAAAATTAAGAGAGAGAGAGTTTTATAGAGTTATAGAGTTACTTGAAGCAGTTTCAAGTTCCATTTTCGTTTTCAGACAGTTTCAGTTGGTTGTAACCAAAAGGGACAACCAAACCCCAGAGATTTATAAAGATACTTGAAGTAATTTTGAAGTCATTTTTTGAAAGTCATTTTTGAAGTCATTTTTTTGAAGTCATTTTTTCAAGTCAGTTTTTCAAGTCAGAAGGTTGCACCCAAGAGGGTCAACCAAAACAGAGGTTAATCGTCTCCACTTGATAAAGATCAAGTGCAGTCATTTTCCATTTTCAGTTAATCTTCACTTGATAGCAGTTCAAGTGCAAGACAGTTTAAGTTTCAAGATACTTGACAAGCATTCAAGTTAGACAGATTAAGTTTCAAGATACTTGACAAGCGTTCAAGTTAGACAGTTTAAGTTTCAGAATACTTGACAAGCGTTCAAGTTAGACAGTTTAAGTTTCAGAATACTTGACAAGCGTTCAAGTTAGACAGTTTAAGTTTCAGAATACTTGACAAGCGTTCAAGTTAGACAGTTTAAGTTTCAGAATACTTGACAAGCGTTCAAGTTAGGTTCAGAATACTTGATAGAGTTCAAGTCAGTTTTATTCAAGTCAGTTTTATTCCAAGTCAGTTTTATTTGAAGTCAGAGAGTTTTATTCCAAGTCATTTTTATTTCGAGTCCCAAGTTATTTCAATGCAGTCAATTGAATTCAACTTTTTCTTTGTAATTTAAGAGAATTTAATTTAAGAAAATGTAATTTAAGAATTTAATTCAACCTTTTTTTTGTGTTGTAAAAGAGAATTAAATTCAACCAGAATTGACCGGTTTGCGTCTTTAGTAAACCTTTTTTTTGTTTGTGAGAAGGAAATTGACCGATTTGTCTTTTCTTTTTCATGCATTGTTACGTATATAAATATATAGTCATGTAATTTATTATTTGTAACAAAACCGTTTTTACAATTGTTTGTAATGACTTTGATAATCATTGTAATGTATACGTGATAATAATAGTTGTGTAATAATTAATTAATCGATCTTGTCCTAATGACTCCTTTTAAATTACTATGCTGAGGAACATGCCGTCCCTCCGTTTTGTTTCAACTTTTTTTAATTTTTGTTTAAGTAGTGTGACCAGCAATCTTTTTTTTTTTTTAAAAAAAGAGCAAAGTGCTCACGAAAGACGTATTGTCAATTTCAAACTTATACCCCCTGCTTAGTCACTCAATTCCCCGTATGATCGCACATACCCTAAATTTCAGTTGTTTGTTCTTTTTTGTCATTTAATTTTAATAAAACTTCTACACAATAAAACGTATGTATTTATCATATGCAAACAAGTTTCAGACTAAAATATCAAATAATTCAAAATTCTATCAACATTTAACGAAAGAGTATAATTTTTCTACTTAACATGCAAAAAATTATTAAACCTTTTTAATATTTTTTTTTATTATATAAAAATAATTTTTAATGTAAAATTTACCTGAGATATTAAAAGAAAAGATTGTTCGAAATGCTTCCTTCCATTTCAATAACTTTTTATTCTAGGCCGAAACTCATCTATGGCTCGACGATTTACTTTTATTTTTTTAGAATATTATAAAATTGTATTTAGCTCGTTGAAATGCATAATTGATTCATATTTTTAATTTGTATTTTTTTTTTCTTTTGTTCAATTAATCGTGAGTAACTGTCCTTAAATTGTTATTGTACCATTTGTAAGGTATCAAACGAAAATTATAGTCAAATTGACATACTACTAGAGTATATGGTTATGAATTTTAGTAGTCGAATTTAATTGTGTGTCGAAATTCAATTTAAAACCGTGAGAGTTACTGTCATTACTCGTAAGGTCTTCTAAGTACGTCTTTTTTTATTACCTTAATTCGTGTAACTGATTTAATTAAATACTTAAATACTACCTTGAACTTAAAGGATTTTATAATAATAATAATGATAATAATAATAATAACAACAATAATTGACTCAAAAGATTTTATAACCCTAAACCCATCTTAAATTATTATACATTATTTTTAAACTTTGTTAATTCAAAAACCTCCCAAATCCCTACACATACACACGCATGTATGCGCACTATATATATATATATATATATATATATAACCTTATGCTAAAATCATTGGATGTCACAATAAACTATTTCATAGCGTGTAAGTGCTAACTATGCTATTTATATAGTCCTACGCAGTTTTGCTTACTATATATACATTTTTGCTCATGCATTTATTCAGTTACTTGAACAATCCTATAAGCTAATCTGTCCCTCGAAATTGTAAAATACACACTTTGCACCTAATACTCCCAAATACACATTAGACCACAGGTCTATACATCATCCATTACGTAATTCTATTTTTACCTACACTAGTCAATAAAAATTAGCTTATAGATTGTACGATTTACATTTTTCCCTTTTATCTTACCTATTCATTATGAATGTAATTTTCCCCACAGAAAAAAAATAATAAAATTTTGGTAAAATTTTTAACCATATCAATGTTTGTCTAACTTAATTGTTTGTCTAAATTAACGTATTAATCCTTTATTCTGTTTGTATAAAAGTAAAGTTTTAATCTTTGAATTTTTATATTTTATCATAGCCCTCTAAGCGAGTGTCATGTTAAAAATTTGATTACTCTGCATTGTACTCAACTACCCGAACTCGTTCTGTATAAAATTTGTATTATAAAGAATGTCGTCATCTAACTTGAATTACTTACGATCTTATTTTCTCAATTGTATTGTATTGTATTAATTGTATTATTATTGTATTAATACCATTTTAGGGGGTGAAATACTGTAAAAAGTGAACAATGAACAATTCCTACACCATCATTATATGGATTCATTGTCTTCATGCAGTACTTATGTTCTTATAGTTTTATGTTTGAATGTTCATTTTTACATAAGAAACCAAAATCGCCTAAGCGAATTTTGGATAGAATTTCGATTTATACTTCTTTATTCATTACTGTATTTCTCTAATTCATCTTTTCTAATAATGACTTATACACTATGACGTCATAAAATAACTTTATTCTCTTTACGTTTCCCATACTTTGTACACTGAATCACGTTCTCAGTATTTGGACATCTTCCGTATTCAATGTATGGTAAATTCTTTAGTAATAAGGTTGTGGTGTTATGTAGTATAAACATTATTATTCAACCATATTCATCCATACGTCGCGTTTTCCCGTCATTAATTCCCCTTGATCATTATCCTATATAAATTTTATTAAATATTCATTTTTACTCGTGTCAATTTGTGAAGCGCGAAACTTTGGGCCTTCGTTCGAAAACGCATAAATACGTTCTCGTATTATTTTTTTCATTTTTATTTTTAACTCTATCACCTCCCGCATTGAACTCAAAAATGCTGAGTTAAGTTATAAAATTCCACTCACTACAACAGATTCGAGCGCCTCAAAGATAAAATATCTCCGTTCGCTCTGATTTCAAATTCATAACATATTATAGCATATTATTTCGTAAATAAATTATCTCGTAAGTGCCATGTACGTTGTATTATATTTCTAAACATCTTAATTGTCTATTAATATGAAACACTGTAAAAATAAAACAAAGTTATAGTAACTGTTTAATTGTAATTACGGTAACTGTAATACTTTAATTTAATATGACGTAATGTACTTTAATGAAACTGTAATTAATAATAACTTGTAATGTACTTCAATGAAACTGTAATTAAATGTAATGATTTAATTTATAATGTAAGAATGTACTTTAATAGAACTGTAATGAACAATCATAAGCGAATGTGAAGTAATCCATAATTGTAATCGTAATTGTAATGAACCAAAATTAATACGTACTCAGTCGTGTACTTAATTTGTACTTATGTGTACTATTACGAAATGATATCGCCTTCATAAATGTAGACTCGCTGAAAAATACAAATTAGTTTTTTTTATTTTTTTTATTATTTTTAGTTAAAATCTTTCAAAACATCTGATCATGTGTTTAAAAAGGGGGGAAATTTAACCTTCAACTGTCCTCCCCCAAAACATTTAAGTTTATATTATACATGTACTTGTAAAATTAAGAGCACTTCTTCATTAGACTTCTTCATTAGACTTCTTCATTAGACTTCTTCATTAAGTCACTTCATTATAGCACTTCATTGCGACTCCTTTGTTAGCAGCCTCGCTGCGGGGAGGGGCAGAGGCCCCTTGCCTCCTTAACTTTTTAGATTCCGGCCTGAGCCATGGTCGAAAGAGGTCGAACCTCTACCCCTTGTAATTCAGAGCAGTACCTGTACATTTTGAGAAGTAAACTACAAAAAGAGAAAGTTTTTATCTTTTCCTTCGAGCCTTGTTCTCTTCAGGAACTTAGTCAGTTAGTCGATAATTTTAGTATCAGAGAAAGTATCAGAGAAAGTATCAGAGTATTATAGAAAGAGAAGAATTAAAAATTGGCGACCCTTTGCCCAAATTAAGAGACAACCCAAGCACCATAGAAGATATCGGCATAACAGTCTGGCGAGTCTGTAGCCAAGAGTTTAACAGAGTGGCGACCGAAAAGAATTAGAATGTTATAGAAGAAATATCCGTTGCAGCCTCCTAACCAGAACCCCCGTCGATTCCGAACCGACTCAGGGCCATAAAAGGGGGGTTAACATTGTGGCGACCCTATAGCCAGGATAAGAAGAAGAAGAAGATATGGGGTCTAAAAGTCTGGCGACCCTTTACCAGGATAAGAAGAAGATTTTTACAAGAAGATTTTTACAAGAAGATTATTTTAACAAGAAGATTATTTTAACAAGAAGATTATTTTAACCAGAAGATTTTAACCAGAAGATTTTAACCAGAAGATTTTAACCAGAAGATTTTAAGAAGAGGCCACTCTTTGGCCAAGATAGAAATTACCCTGCATCAGGATAAAACCAGTTGACCGGCGTGTCACGACTTCTAGTTCGTAACATCCACCCTTGAACCGGTGTGTCACGACTCCAAGTTCTCCACGCCTAGTTTTCATCCAAGAAGAAGTAGCCAGGAAGACGTCTTCAGGACACGTCTCGGAGGATTTCCCCATAGAAAATTTTGTTAAGTACAAAATTTGTTTTTTTAAGAAATTTATAAACACTTGAAAAGTCAGTATTATTAACAGTTAATAATGAGTATCAAATCAGAATTTACAAGAAACACAGTGACCACTTCAGACACCAGTGATACATTTGTTTTTATTGAAACAGTAATTTCAAAGAGAGTTAATTTCAAAGAGAGTTAATTTCAAAGAGAGTTAATTTCAAAGAGAGTTAATTTCAAAGAGAGTTAATTTCAAAGAGAGTTAATTTCAAGAGAGTTAATTTCAAAGAGAGTTAATTTCAAGAGAGTTAATTTCAAGAGAGTTATTTTCACTGTTATATTCAGTATAGAATAATTTTATTTTATGTATCAAACATAATAGTATCGTACCTTCGTGTAGATTAGAGTGAAATGTTGTTTACATTTTATATTTTATATTTTTGTTTGCAAATTTTTTCAAATTATTGAATTGAATTGACTTGCAAATTAAGAGAGAGAGAGTTTATAGAGTTATAGAGTTACTTGAAGCAGTTTCAAGTTCCATTTTCAGTTTTCAGACAGTTTCAGTTGGTTGTAACCAAAAGGGACAACCAAACCCCAGAGATTTATAAAGATACTTGAAGTAATTTTGAAGTCATTTTTTTGAAGTCATTTTTTGAAGTCATTTTTTGAAGTCATTTTTTGAAGTCATTTTTTCAAGTCAGTTTTTCAAGTCAGAAGGTTGCACCAAGAGGGTCAACCAAAACAGAGGTTAATCGTCTCCACTTGATAAAGATCAAGTGCAGTCATTTTCCATTTTCAGTTAATCTTCACTTGATAGCAGTTCAAGTGCAAGACAGTTTAAGTTTCAAGATACTTGACAAGCATTCAAGTTAGACAGATTAAGTTTCAAGATACTTGACAAGCGTTCAAGTTAGACAGTTTAAGTTTCAGAATACTTGACAAGCGTTCAAGTTAGACAGTTTAAGTTTCAGAATACTTGACAAGCGTTCAAGTTAGACAGTTTAAGTTTCAGAATACTTGACAAGCGTTCAAGTTAGACAGTTTAAGTTTCAGAATACTTGACAAGCGTTCAAGTTAGGTTCAGAATACTTGATAGAGTTCAAGTCAGTTTTATTCCAAGTCAGTTTTATTTGAAGTCAGAGAGTTTTATTTGAAGTCAGAGAGTTTTATTCCAAGTCATTTTTATTTCGAGTCCCAAGTTATTTCAATGCAGTCAATTGAATTCAACTTTTTCTTTGTAATTTAAGAGAATTTAATTTAAGAAAATGTAATTTAAGAATTTAATTCAACCTTTTTTTTGTGTTGTAAAAGAGAATTAAATTCAACCAGAATTGACCGGTTTGCGTCTTTAGTAAACCTTTTTTTTGTTTGTGAGAAGGAAATTGACCGATTTGTCTTTTCTTTTTCATGCATTGTTACGTATATAAATATATAGTCATGTAATTTATTATTTGTAACAAAACCGTTTTTACAATTGTTTGTAATGACTTTGATAATCATTGTAATGTATACGTGATAATAATAGTTGTGTAATAATTAATTAATCGATCTTGTCCTAATGACTCCTTTTAAATTACTATGCTGAGGAACATGCCGTCCCTCCGTTTTGTTTCAACTTTTTTTAATTTTTGTTTTAAGTAGTGTGACCAGCAATCTTTTTTTTTTTTTAAAAAAGAGCAAAGTGCTCACGAAAGACGTATTGTCAATTTCAAACTTATACCCCCTGCTTAGTCACTCAATTCCCCCGTATGATCGCACATACCCTAAATTTCAGTTGTTTGTTCTTTTTTGTCATTTAATTTTAATAAAACTTCTACACAATAAAACGTATGTATTTATCATATGCAAACAAGTTTCAGACTAAAATATCAAATAATTCAAAATTCTATCAACATTTAACGAAAGAGTATAATTTTTCTACTTAACATGCAAAAAATTATTAAACCTTTTTAATATTTTTTTTATTATATAAAAATAATTTTTAATGTAAAATTTACCTGAGATTATTAAAAGAAAAGATTGTTCGAAATGCTTCCTTCCATTTCAATAACTTTTTTATTCTAGGCCGAAACTCATCTATGGCTCGACGATTTACTTTTATTTTTTTAGAATATTATAAAATTGTATTTAGCTCGTTGAAATGCATAATTGATTCATATTTTTAATTTGTATTTTTATTTTTCTTTTGTTCAATTAATCGTGAGTAACTGTCCTTAAATTGTTATTGTACCATTTGTAAGGTATCAAACGAAAATTATAGTCAAATTGACATACTACTAGAGTATATGGTTATGAATTTTAGTAGTCGAATTTAATTGTGTGTCGAAATTCAATTTTAAAACCGTGAGAGTTACTGTCATTACTCGTAAGGTCTTCTAAGTACGTCTTTTTTTATTACCTTAATTCGTGTAACTGATTTAATTAAATACTTAAATACTACCTTGAACTTAAAGGATTTTATAATAATAATAATGATAATAATAATAATAACAACAATAATTGACTCAAAAGATTTTATAACCCTAAACCCATCTTAAATTATTATACATTATTTTTAAACTTTGTTAATTCAAAAACCTCCCAAATCCCTACACATACACACGCATGTATGCGCACTATATATATATATATATATATATATATAAACCTTATGCTAAAATCATTGGATGTCACAATAAACTATTTCATAGCGTGTAAGTGCTAACTATGCTATTTATATAGTCCTACGCAGTTTTGCTTACTATATATACATTTTTGCTCATGCATTTATTCAGTTACTTGAACAATCCTATAAGCTAATCTGTCCCTCGAAATTGTAAAATACACACTTTGCACCTAATACTCCCAAATACACATTAGACCACAGGTCTATACATCATCCATTACGTAATTCTATTTTTACCTACACTAGTCAATAAAAATTAGCTTATAGATTGTACGATTTACATTTTTCCCTTTTATCTTACCTATTCATTATGAATGTAATTTTCCCCACAGAAAAAAAATAATAAAATTTTGGTAAAAATTTTTAACCATATCAATGTTTGTCTAACTTAATTGTTTGTCTAAATTAACGTATTAATCCTTTATTCTGTTTGTATAAAAGTAAAGTTTTAATCTTTGAATTTTTATATTTTATCATAGCCCTCTAAGCGAGTGTCATGTTAAAAATTTGATTACTCTGCATTGTACTCAACTACCCGAACTCGTTCTGTATAAAATTTGTATTATAAAGAATGTCGTCATCTAACTTGAATTACTTACGATCTTATTTTCTCAATTGTATTGTATTGTATTAATTGTATTATTATTGTATTAATACCATTTTAGGGGGTGAAATACTGTAAAAAGTGAACAATGAACAATTCCTACACCATCATTATATGGATTCATTGTCTTCATGCAGTACTTATGTTCTTATAGTTTTATGTTTGAATGTTCATTTTTACATAAGAAACCAAAATCGCCTAAGCGAATTTTGGATAGAATTTCGATTTATACTTCTTTATTCATTACTGTATTTCTCTAATTCATCTTTTCTAATAATGACTTATACACTATGACGTCATAAAATAACTTTATTCTCTTTAACGTTTCCCATACTTTGTACACTGAATCACGTTCTCAGTATTTGGACATCTTCCGTATTCAATGTATGGTAAATTCTTTAGTAATAAGGTTGTGGTGTTATGTAGTATAAACATTATTATTCAACCATATTCATCCATACGTCGCGTTTTTCCCGTCATTAATTCCCCTTGATCATTATCCTATATAAATTTTATTAAATATTCATTTTTTACTCGTGTCAATTTGTGAAGCGCGAAACTTTGGGCCTTCGTTCGAAAACGCATAAATACGTTCTCGTATTATTTTTTTCTTTTTATTTTTAACTCTATCACCTCCCGCATTGAACTCAAAAATGCTGAGTTAAGTTATAAAATTCACTCACTACAACAGATTCGAGCGCCTCAAAGATAAAATATCTCCGTTCGCTCTGATTTCAAATTCATAACATATTATAGCATATTATTCGTAAATAAATTATCTCGTAAGTGCCATGTACGTTGTATTATATTTCTAAACATCTTAATTGTCTATTAATATGAAACACTGTAAAAAAAAACAAAGTTATAGTAACTGTTTAATTGTAATTACGGTAACTGTAATACTTTAATTTAATATGACGTAATGTACTTTAATGAAACTGTAATTAATAATAACTTGTAATGTACTTCAATGAAACTGTAATTAAATGTAATGATTTAATTTATAATGTAAGAATGTACTTTAATAGAACTGTAATGAACAATCATAAGCGAATGTGAAGTAATCCATAATTGTAATCGTAATTGTAATGAACCAAAATTAATACGTACTCAGTCGTGTACTTAATTTGTACTTATGTGTACTATTACGAAATGATATCGCCTTCATAAATGTAGACTCGCTGAAAAATACAAATTAGTTTTTTTATTTTTTTTATTATTTTTAGTTAAAATCTTTCAAAACATCTGATCATGTGTTTAAAAAGGGGGGAAATTTAACCTTCAACTGTCCTCCCCAAAACATTTAAGTTTATATTATACATGTACTTGTAAAATTAAGAGCACTTCTTCATTAGACTTCTTCATTAGACTTCTTCATTAGACTTCTTCATTAAGTCACTTCATTATAGCACTTCATTGCGACTCCTTTGTTAGCAGCCTCGCTGCGGGGAGGGGGCAGAGGCCCCTTGCCTCCTTAACTTTTTAGATTCCGGCCTGAGCCATGGTCGAAAGAGGTCGAACCTCTACCCCTTGTAATTCAGAGCAGTACCTGTACATTTTGAGAAGTAAACTACAAAAAGAGAAAGTTTTTATCTTTTCCTTCGAGCCTTGTTCTCTTCAGGAACTTAGTCAGTTAGTCGATAATTTTAGTATCAGAGAAAGTATCAGAGAAAGTATCAGAGTATTATAGAAAGAGAAGAATTAAAAATTGGCGACCTTTGCCCAAATTAAGAGACAACCCAAGCACCATAGAAGATATCGGCATAACAGTCTGGCGAGTCTGTAGCCAAGAGTTTAACAGAGTGGCGACCGAAAAGAATTAGAATGTATAGAAGAAATATCCGTTGCAGCCTCCTAACCAGAACCCCCGTCGATTCCGAACCGACTCAGGGCCATAAAAGGGGGGTTAACATTGTGGCGACCCTATAGCCAGGATAAGAAGAAGAAGAAGATATGGGTCTAAAAGTCTGGCGACCCTTTACCAGGATAAGAAGAAGATTTTTACAAGAAGATTTTTACAAGAAGATTATTTTAACAAGAAGATTATTTTAACAAGAAGATTATTTTAACCAGAAGATTTTAACCAGAAGATTTTAACCAGAAGATTTTAACCAGAAGATTTTAAGAAGAGGCCACTCTTTGGCCAAGATAGAAATTACCCTGCATCAGGAAAAACCAGTTGACCGGCGTGTCACGACTTCTAGTTCGTAACATCCACCTTGAACCGGTGTGTCACGACTCCAAGTTCTCCACGCTAGTTTTCATCCAAGAAGAAGTAGCCAGGAAGACGTCTTCAGGACACGTCTCGGAGGATTTCCCCATAGAAAATTTTGTTAAGTACAAAATTTGTTTTTTTAAGAAATTTATAAAACACTTGAAAAGTCAGTATTATTAACAGTAATAATGAGTATCAAATCAGAATTTACAAGAAACACAGTGACACTTCAGACACCAGTGATACATTTTTTTTATGAAACAGTAATTTCAAAGAGAGTTAATTTCAAAGAGAGTTAATTTCAAGAGAGTTAATTTCAAAGAGAGTTAATTTCAAAGAGAGTTAATTTCAAAGAGAGTTAATTTCAAGAGAGTTAATTTCAAAGAGAGTTAATTTCAAGAGAGTTAATTTCAAGAGAGTTATTTTCACTGTTATATTCAGTATAGAATAATTTTATTTTATGTATCAAACATAATAGTATCGTACCTTCGTGTAGATTAGAGTGAAATGTGTTTACATTTTATATTTTATATTTTTGTTTGCAAATTTTTTCAAATTATTGAATTGAATTGACTTGCAAATTAAGAGAGAGAGAGTTTATAGAGTTATAGAGTTACTTGAAGCAGTTTCAAGTTCCATTTTCAGTTTTCAGACAGTTTCAGTTGGTTGTAACCAAAAGGGACAACAAACCCCAGAGATTTATAAAGATACTTGAAGTAATTTGAAGTCATTTTTTGAAGTCATTTTTTGAAGTCATTTTTGAAGTCATTTTTGAAGTCATTTTTTCAAGTCAGTTTTTCAAGTCAGAAGGTTGCACCAAGAGGGTCAACAAAACAGAGGTTAATCGTCTCCACTTGATAAAGATCAAGTGCAGTCATTTTCCATTTTCAGTTAATCTTCACTTGATAGCAGTTCAAGTGCAAGACAGTTTAAGTTTCAAGATACTTGACAAGCATTCAAGTTAGACAGATTAAGTTTCAAGATACTTGACAAGCGTTCAAGTTAGACAGTTTAAGTTTCAGAATACTTGACAAGCGTTCAAGTTAGACAGTTTAAGTTTCAGAATACTTGACAAGCGTTCAAGTTAGACAGTTTAAGTTTCAGAATACTTGACAAGCGTTCAAGTTAGACAGTTTAAGTTTCAGAATACTTGACAAGCGTTCAAGTTAGGTTCAGAATACTTGATAGAGTTCAAGTCAGTTTTATTCCAAGTCAGTTTTATTTGAAGTCAGAGAGTTTTATTTGAAGTCAGAGAGTTTTATTCCAAGTCATTTTTATTTCGAGTCCCAAGTTATTTCAATGCAGTCAATTGAATTCAACTTTTTCTTTGTAATTTAAGAGAATTTAATTTAAGAAAATGTAATTTAAGAATTTAATTCAACCTTTTTTTTGTGTTGTAAAAGAGAATTAAATTCAACCAGAATTGACCGGTTTGCGTCTTTAGTAAACCTTTTTTGTTTGTGAGAAGGAAATTGACCGATTTGTCTTTTCTTTTTCATGCATTGTTACGTATATAAATATATAGTCATGTAATTTATTATTTGTAACAAAACGTTTTTACAATTGTTTGTAATGACTTTGATAATCATTGTAATGTATACGTGATAATAATAGTTGTGTAATAATTAATTAATCGATCTTGTCCTAATGACTCCTTTTAAATTACTATGCTGAGGAACATGCCGTCCCTCCGTTTTGTTTCAACTTTTTTTAATTTTTGTTTTAAGTAGTGTGACCAGCAATCTTTTTTTTTTTTAAAAAAAGAGCAAAGTGCTCACGAAAGACGTATTGTCAATTTCAAACTTATACCCCCTGCTTAGTCACTCAATTCCCCCGTATGATCGCACATACCCTAAATTTCAGTTGTTTGTCTTTTTTGTCATTTAATTTTAATAAAACTTCTACACAATAAAACGTATGTATTTATCATATGCAAACAAGTTTCAGACTAAAATATCAAATAATTCAAAATTCTATCAACATTTAACGAAAGAGTATAATTTTTCTACTTAACATGCAAAAAATTATTAAACCTTTTTAATATTTTTTTTTTATATAAAAATAATTTTTAATGTAAAATTTACCTGAGATTATTAAAAGAAAAGATTGTTCGAAATGCTTCCTTCCATTTCAATAACTTTTTTATTCTAGGCCGAAACTCATCTATGGCTCGACGATTTACTTTTATTTTTTAGAATATTATAAAATTGTATTTAGCTCGTTGAAATGCATAATTGATTCATATTTTTAATTTGTATTTTTATTTTTCTTTTGTTCAATTAATCGTGAGTAACTGTCCTTAAATTGTTATTGTACCATTTGTAAGGTATCAAACGAAAATTATAGTCAAATTGACATACTACTAGAGTATATGGTTATGAATTTTAGTAGTCGAATTTAATTGTGTGTCGAAATTCAATTTTAAAACCGTGAGAGTTACTGTCATTACTCGTAAGGTCTTCTAAGTACGTCTTTTTTTATTACCTTAATTCGTGTAACTGATTTAATTAAATACTTAAATACTACCTTGAACTTAAAGGATTTTATAATAATAATAATGATAATAATATAATAACAACAATAATTGACTCAAAAGATTTTATAACCCTAAACCCATCTTAAATTATTATACATTATTTTTAAACTTTGTTTAATTCAAAAACCTCCCAAATCCCTACACATACACACGCATGTATGCGCACTATATATATATATATATATATATATATATAAACCTTATGCTAAAATCATTGGATGTCACAATAAACTATTCATAGCGTGTAAGTGCTAACTATGCTATTTATATAGTCCTACGCAGTTTTGCTTACTATATATACATTTTTGCTCATGCATTTATTCAGTTACTTGAACAATCCTATAAGCTAATCTGTCCTCGAAATTGTAAAATACACACTTTGCACCTAATACTCCCAAATACACATTAGACCACAGGTCTATACATCATCCATTACGTAATTCTATTTTTACCTACACTAGTCAATAAAAATTAGCTTATAGATTGTACGATTTACATTTTTCCCTTTTATCTTACCTATTCATTATGAATGTAATTTTCCCCACAGAAAAAATAATAAAATTTTGGTAAAATTTTTAACCATATCAATGTTTGTCTAACTTAATTGTTTGTCTAAATTAACGTATTAATCCTTTATTCTGTTTGTATAAAAGTAAAGTTTAATCTTTGAATTTTTATATTTATCATAGCCCTCTAAGCGAGTGTCATGTTAAAATTTGATTACTCTGCATTGTACTCAACTACCCGAACTCGTTCTGTATAAAATTTGTATTATAAAGAATGTCGTCATCTAACTTGAATTACTTACGATCTTATTTTCTCAATTGTATTGTATTGTATTAATTGTATTATTATTGTATTAATACCATTTTAGGGGGTGAAATACTGTAAAAAGTGAACAATGAACAATTCCTACACCATCATTATATGGATTCATTGTCTTCATGCAGTACTTATGTTCTTATAGTTTTATGTTTGAATGTTCATTTTTACATAAGAAACCAAAATCGCCTAAGCGAATTTTGGATAGAATTTCGATTTATACTTCTTTATTCATTACTGTATTTCTCTAATTCATCTTTTCTAATAATGACTTATACACTATGACGTCATAAAATAACTTTATTCTCTTTACGTTTCCCATACTTTGTACACTGAATCACGTTCTCAGTATTTGGACATCTTCCGATTCAATATATGGTAAATTCTTTAGTAATAAGGTTGTGGTGTTATGTAGTATAAATATATTATTCAACCATATTCATCCATACGTCGCGTTTTCCCGTCATAATTCCCTTGATCATTATCCTATATAAATTTATTAAATATTCATTTTTTACTCGTGTCAATTTGTGAAGCGCGAAACTTTGGGCCTTCGTTCGAAAACGCATAAATACGTTCTCGTATTATTTTTTCATTTTTATTTTTAACTCTATCACCTCCGCATTGAAACTCAAAAATGCTGAGTAAGTTATAAAATTCCACTCACTACAACAGATTCGAGCGCCTCAAAGATAAAATATCTCCGTTCGCTCTGATTTCAAATTCATAACATATATAGCATATATTTCGTAAATAAATTATCTCGTAAGTGCCATGTACGTTGTATTATATTTCTAAACATCTTAATTGTCTATTAATATGAAACACTGTAAAAATAAAACAAAGTTATAGTAACTGTTTAATTGTAATTACGGTAACTGTAATACTTTAATTTAATATGACGTAATGTACTTTAATGAAACTGTAATTAATAATAACTTGTAATGTACTTCAATGAAACTGTAATTAAATGTAATGATTTAATTTATAATGTAAGAATGTACTTTAATAGAACTGTAATGAACAATCATAAGCGAATGTGAAGTAATCCATAATTGTAATCGTAATTGTAATGAACCAAATTAATACGTACTCAGTGTGTACTTAATTTGTACTTATGTGTACTATTACGAAATGATATCGCCTCATAAATGTAGACTCGCTGAAAAATACAAATTATTTTTTTTTATTTTTTATTATTTTTAGTTAAAATCTTTCAAAACATCTGATCATGTGTTTAAAAAGGGGGGAAATTTAACCTTCAACTGTCCTCCCCAAAACATTTAAGTTTATATTATACATGTACTTGTAAAATTAAGAGCACTTCTTCATTAGACTTCTTCATTAGACTTCTTCATTAGACTTCTTCATTAAGTCACTTCATTATAGCACTTCATTGCGACTCCTTTGTTAGCAGCCTCGCTGCGGGGAGGGGCAGAGGCCCTTGCCTCCTTAACTTTTAGATTCCGGCCTGAGCCATGGTCGAAAGAGGTCGAACCTCTACCCCTGTAATTCAGAGCAGTACCTGTACATTTTGAGAAGTAAACTACAAAAGAGAAGTTTTTATCTTTTCCTTCGAGCCTTGTTCTCTTCAGGAACTTAGTCAGTTAGTCGATAATTTTAGTATCAGAGAAAGTATCAGAGAAAGTATCAGAGTATTATAGAAAGAGAAGAATTAAAAATGGCGACCCTTTGCCCAAATTAAGAGACAACCCAAGCACCATAGAAGATATCGGCATAACAGTCTGGCGAGTCTGTAGCCAAGAGTTTAACAGAGTGGCGACCGAAAAGAATTAGAATGTTATAGAAGAAATATCCGTTGCAGCCTCCTAACCAGAACCCCGTCGATTCCGAACCGACTCAGGGCCATAAAAGGGGGGTTAAACATTGTGGCGACCCTATAGCCAGGATAAGAAGAAGAAGAAGATATGGGGTCTAAAAGTCTGGCGACCCTTTACCAGGATAAGAAGAAGATTTTTACAAGAAGATTTTTACAAGAAGATTATTTTAACAAGAAGATTATTTTAACAAGAAGATTATTTTAACCAGAGATTTTAACCAGAAGATTTTAACCAGAAGATTTTAACCAGAAGATTTTAAGAAGAGGCCACTCTTTGGCCAAGATAGAAATTACCCTGCATCAGGATAAAACCAGTTGACCGGCGTGTCACGACTTCTAGTTCGTAACATCCACCCTTGAACCGGTGTGTCACGACTCCAAGTTCTCCACGCCTAGTTTTCATCCAAGAAGAAGTAGCCAGGAAGACGTCTTCAGGACACGTCTCGGAGGATTTCCCCATAGAAAATTTTGTTAAGTACAAAATTTGTTTTTTTTAAGAAATTTATAAACACTTGAAAAGTCAGTATATTAACAGTTAATAATGAGTATCAAATCAGAATTTACAAGAAACACAGTGACCACTTCAGACACCAGTGATACATTTGTTTTTATTGAAACAGTAATTTCAAAGAGAGTTAATTTCAAAGAGAGTTAATTTCAAAGAGAGTTAATTTCAAAGAGAGTTAATTTCAAGAGAGTTAATTTCAAAGAGAGTTAATTTCAAGAGAGTTAATTTCAAGAGAGTTATTTTCACTGTTATATTCAGTATAGAATAATTTTATTTTATGTATCAAACATAATAGTATCGTACCTTCGTGTAGATTAGAGTGAAATGTTGTTTACATTTATATTTTATATTTTTGTTTGCAAATTTTTCAAATTATTGAATTGAATTGACTTGCAAATTAAGAGAGAGAGAGTTTATAGAGTTATAGAGTTACTTGAAGCAGTTTCAAGTTCCATTTTCAGTTTTCAGACAGTTTCAGTTGGTTGTAACCAAAAGGGACAACCAAACCCCAGAGATTTATAAAGATACTTGAAGTAATTTTGAAGTCATTTTTTTGAAGTCATTTTTTGAAGTCATTTTTGAAGTCATTTTTTGAAGTCAGTTTTTCAAGTCAGTTTTTCAAGTCAGAAGGTTGCACCAAGAGGGTCAACCAAAACAGAGGTTAATCGTCTCCACTTGATAAAGATCAAGTGCAGTCATTTTCCATTTTCAGTTAATCTTCACTTGATAGCAGTTCAAGTGCAAGACAGTTTAAGTTTCAAGATACTTGACAAGCATTCAAGTTAGACAGATTAAGTTTCAAGATACTTGACAAGCGTTCAAGTTAGACAGTTTAAGTTCAGAATACTTGACAAGCGTTCAAGTTAGACAGTTTAAGTTTCAGAATACTTGACAAGCGTTCAAGTTAGACAGTTTAAGTTTCAGAATACTTGACAAGCGTTCAAGTTAGACAGTTTAAGTTTCAGAATACTTGACAAGCGTTCAAGTTAGGTTCAGAATACTTGATAGAGTTCAAGTCAGTTTTATTCCAAGTCAGTTTTATTTGAAGTCAGAGAGTTTTATTTGAAGTCAGAGAGTTTTATTCCAAGTCATTTTTATTTCGAGTCCCAAGTTATTTCAATGCAGTCAATTGAATTCAACTTTTTCTTTGTAATTTAAGAGAATTTAATTAAGAAAATGTAATTTAAGAATTTAATTCAACCTTTTTTTTGTGTTGTAAAAGAGAATTAAATTCAACCAGAATTGACCGGTTTGCGTCTTTAGTAAACCTTTTTTTGTTTGTGAGAAGGAAATTGACCGATTTGTCTTTTCTTTTTCATGCATTGTTACGTATATAAATATATAGTCATGTAATTTATTATTTGTAAAAAACCGTTTTTACAATTGTTTGTAATGACTTTGATAATCATTGTAATGTATACGTGATAATAATAGTTGTGTAATAATTAATTAATCGATCTTGTCCTAATGACTCCTTTTAAATACTATGCTGAGGAACATGCCGTCCCTCCGTTTTGTTTCAACTTTTTTTAATTTTTGTTTTTAAGTAGTGTGACCAGCAATCTTTTTTTTTTTAAAAAGAGCAAAGTGCTCACGAAAGACGTATTGTCAATTTCAAACTTATACCCCTGCTTAGTCACTCAATTCCCCGTATGATCGCACATACCCTAAATTTCAGTTGTTTGTTCTTTTTTGTCATTTAATTTTAATAAAACTTCTACACAATAAAACGTATGTATTTATCATATGCAAACAAGTTTCAGACTAAAATATCAAATAATTCAAAATTCTATCAACATTTAACGAAAGAGTATAATTTTTCTACTTAACATGCAAAAAATTATTAAACCTTTTTAATATTTTTTTTATTATATAAAAATAATTTTTAATGTAAAATTTACCTGAGATTATTAAAAGAAAAGATTGTTCGAAATGCTTCCTTCCATTTCAATAACTTTTTTATTCTAGGCCGAAACTCATCTATGGCTCGACGATTTACTTTATTTTTTTAGAATATTATAAAATTGTATTTAGCTCGTTGAAATGCATAATTGATTCATATTTTTAATTTGTATTTTATTTTTCTTTTGTTCAATTAATCGTGAGTAACTGTCCTTAAATTGTTATTGTACCATTGTAAGGTATCAAACGAAAATTATAGTCAAATTGACATACTACTAGAGTATATGGTTATGAATTTTAGTAGTCGAATTTAATTGTGTGTCGAAATTCAATTTTAAAACCGTGAGAGTTACTGTCATTACTCGTAAGGTCTTCTAAGTACGTCTTTTTATTACCTTAATTCGTGTAACTGATTTAATTAAATACTTAAATACTACCTTGAACTTAAAGGATTTTATAATAATAATAATGATAAAATAATAATAACAACAATAATTGACTCAAAAGATTTATAACCCTAAACCCATCTTAAATTATTATACATTATTTTTAAACTTTGTTAATTCAAAAACCTCCCAAATCCCTACACATACACACGCATGTATGCGCACTATATATATATATATATATATATATATAAACCTTATGCTAAAATCATTGGATGTCACAATAAACTATTTCATAGCGTGTAAGTGCTAACTATGCTATTTATATAGTCCTACGCAGTTTTGCTTACTATATATACATTTTTGCTCATGCATTTATTCAGTTACTTGAACAATCCTATAAGCTAATCTGTCCCTCGAAATTGTAAAATACACACTTTGCACCTAATACTCCCAAATACACATTAGACCACAGGTCTATACATCATCCATTACGTAATTCTATTTTTACCTACACTAGTCAATAAAAATTAGCTTATAGATTGTACGATTTACATTTTTCCCTTTTATCTTACCTATTCATTATGAATGTAATTTTCCCCACAGAAAAAAAATAATAAAATTTTGGTAAAAAATTTTAACCATATCAATGTTTGTCTAACTTAATTGTTTGTCTAAATTAACGTATTAATCCTTTATTCTGTTTGTATAAAAGTAAAGTTTTAATCTTTGAATTTTTATATTTTATCATAGCCCTCTAAGCGAGTGTCATGTTAAAAATTTGATTACTCTGCATTGTACTCAACTACCCGAACTCGTTCTGTATAAAATTTGTATTATAAAGAATGTCGTCATCTAACTTGAATTACTTACGATCTTATTTTCTCAATTGTATTGTATTGTATTAATTGTATTATTATTGTATTAATACCATTTTAGGGGGTGAAATACTGTAAAAAGTGAACAATGAACAATTCCTACACCATCATTATATGGATTCATTGTCTTCATGCAGTACTTATGTTCTTATAGTTTTATGTTTGAATGTTCATTTTTACATAAGAAACCAAAATCGCCTAAGCGAATTTTGGATAGAATTTCGATTTATACTTCTTTATTCATTACTGTATTTCTCTAATTCATCTTTTCTAATAATGACTTATACACTATGACGTCATAAAATAACTTTATTCTCTTTACGTTTCCCATACTTTGTACACTGAATCACGTTCTCAGTATTTGGACATCTTCCGTATTCAATGTATGGTAAATTCTTTAGTAATAAGGTTGTGGTGTTATGTAGTATAAACATTATTATTCAACCATATTCATCCATACGTCGCGTTTTCCCGTCATTAATTCCCCTTGATCATTATCCTATATAAATTTTATTAAATATTCATTTTTTACTCGTGTCAATTTGTGAAGCGCGAAACTTTGGGCCTTCGTTCGAAAACGCATAAATACGTTCTCGTATTATTTTTTCATTTTTATTTTTAACTCTATCACCTCCCGCATTGAACTCAAAAATGCTGAGTTAAGTTATAAAATTCCACTCACTACAACAGATTCGAGCGCCTCAAAGATAAAATATCTCCGTTCGCTCTGATTTCAAATTCATAACATATTATAGCATATTATTTCGTAAATAAATTATCTCGTAAGTGCCATGTACGTTGTATTATTTCTAAACATCTTAATTGTCTATTAATATGAAACACTGTAAAAATAAAACAAAGTTATAGTAACTGTTTAATTGTAATTACGGTAACTGTAATACTTTAATTTAATATGACGTAATGTACTTTAATGAAACTGTAATTAATAATAACTTGTAATGTACTTCAATGAAACTGTAATTAAATGTAATGATTTAATTTATAATGTAAGAATGTACTTTAATAGAACTGTAATGAACAATCATAAGCGAATGTGAAGTAATCCATAATTGTAATCGTAATTGTAATGAACCAAAATTAATACGTACTCAGTCGTGTACTTAATTTGTACTTATGTGTACTATTACGAAATGATATCGCCTTCATAAATGTAGACTCGCTGAAAAATACAAATTAGTTTTTTTTATTTTTTTATTATTTTTAGTTAAAATCTTTCAAAACATCTGATCATGTGTTTAAAAAGGGGGGAAATTTAACCTTCAACTGTCCTCCCCCAAAACATTTAAGTTTATATTATACATGTACTTGTAAAATTAAGAGCACTTCTTCATTAGACTTCTTCATTAGACTTCTTCATTAGACTTCTTCATTAAGTCACTTCATTATAGCACTTCATTGCGACTCCTTTGTTAGCAGCCTCGCTGCGGGGAGGGGGCAGAGGCCCCTTGCCTCCTTAACTTTTTAGATTCCGGCCTGAGCCATGGTCGAAAGAGGTCGAACCTCTACCCCTTGTAATTCAGAGCAGTACCTGTACATTTTGAGAAGTAAACTACAAAAAGAGAAAGTTTTATCTTTTCCTTCGAGCCTTGTTCTCTTCAGGAACTTAGTCAGTTAGTCGATAATTTTAGTATCAGAGAAAGTATCAGAGAAAGTATCAGAGTATTATAGAAAGAGAAGAATTAAAAATTGGCGACCCTTTGCCCAAATTAAGAGACAACCCAAGCACCATAGAAGATATCGGCATAACAGTCTGGCGAGTCTGTAGCCAAGAGTTTAACAGAGTGGCGACCGAAAAGAATTAGAATGTTATAGAAGAAATATCCGTTGCAGCCTCCTAACCAGAACCCCGTCGATTCCGAACCGACTCAGGGCCATAAAAGGGGGGTTAACATTGTGGCGACCCTATAGCCAGGATAAGAAGAAGAAGAAGATATGGGGTCTAAAAGTCTGGCGACCCTTTACCAGGATAAGAAGAAGATTTTTACAAGAAGATTTTTACAAGAAGATTATTTTAACAAGAAGATTATTTTAACAAGAAGATTATTTTAACCAGAAGATTTTAACCAGAAGATTTTAACCAGAAGATTTTAACCAGAAGATTTTAAGAAGAGGCCACTCTTTGGCCAAGATAGAAATTACCCTGCATCAGGATAAAACCAGTTGACCGGCGTGTCACGACTTCTAGTTCGTAACATCCACCCTTGAACCGGTGTGTCACGACTCCAAGTTCTCCACGCCTAGTTTTCATCCAAGAAGAAGTAGCCAGGAAGACGTCTTCAGGACACGTCTCGGAGGATTTCCCCATAGAAAATTTGTTAAGTACAAAATTTGTTTTTTTAAGAAATTATAAACACTTGAAAAGTCAGTATTATTAACAGTTAATAATGAGTATCAAATCAGAATTTACAAGAAACACAGTGACCACTTCAGACACCAGTGATACATTTGTTTTTATTGAAACAGTAATTTCAAAGAGAGTTAATTTCAAAGAGAGTTAATTTCAAAGAGAGTTAATTTCAAAGAGAGTTAATTTCAAAGAGAGTTAATTTCAAAGAGAGTTAATTTCAAGAGAGTTAATTTCAAAGAGAGTTAATTTCAAGAGAGTTAATTTCAAGAGAGTTATTTTCACTGTTATATTCAGTATAGAATAATTTTATTTTATGTATCAAACATAATAGTATCGTACCTTCGTGTAGATTAGAGTGAAATGTTGTTTACATTTTATATTTATATTTTTGTTTGCAAATTTTTTCAAATTATTGAATTGAATTGACTTGCAAATTAAGAGAGAGAGAGTTTATAGAGTTATAGAGTTACTTGAAGCAGTTTCAAGTTCCATTTTCAGTTTTCAGACAGTTTCAGTTGGTTGTAACCAAAAGGGACAACCAAACCCAGAGATTTATAAAGATACTTGAAGTAATTTTGAAGTCATTTTTTTGAAGTCATTTTTTGAAGTCATTTTTTGAAGTCATTTTTTGAAGTCATTTTTTCAAGTCAGTTTTTCAAGTCAGAAGGTTGCACCAAGAGGGTCAACCAAAACAGAGGTTAATCGTCTCCACTTGATAAAGATCAAGTGCAGTCATTTTCCATTTTCAGTTAATCTTCACTTGATAGCAGTTCAAGTGCAAGACAGTTTAAGTTTCAAGATACTTGACAAGCGTTCAAGTTAGACAGTTTAAGTTTCAGATACTTGACAAGCGTTCAAGTTAGACAGTTTAAGTTTCAGAATACTTGACAAGCGTTCAAGTTAGACAGTTTAAGTTTCAGAATACTTGACAAGCGTTCAAGTTAGACAGTTTAAGTTTCAGAATACTTGACAAGCGTTCAAGTTAGACAGTTTAAGTTTCAGAATACTTGACAAGCGTTCAAGTTAGGTTCAGAATACTTGATAGAGTTCAAGTCAGTTTTATTCCAAGTCAGTTTTATTTGAAGTCAGAGAGTTTTATTTGAAGTCAGAGAGTTTATTCCAAGTCATTTTTATTTCGAGTCCCAATTTATTTCAATGCAGTCAATTGAATTCAACTTTTTCTTTGTAATTTAAGAGAATTTAATTTAAGAAAATGTAATTAAGAATTTAATTCAACCTTTTTTTTGTGTGTAAAAGAGAATTAAATTCAACCAGAATTGACGGTTTGCGTCTTTAGTTAACCTTTTTTTTGTTTGTGAGAAGGAAATTGACCGATTTGTCTTTTCTTTTTCATGCATTGTTACGTATATAAATATATAGTCATGTAATTTATTATTTGTAACAAAACCGTTTTTACAATTGTTTGTAATGACTTTGATAATCATTGTAATGTATACGTGATAATAATAGTTGTGTAATAATTAATTAATCGATCTTGTCCTAATGACTCCTTTTAAATTACTATGCTGAGGAACATGCCGTCCCTCCGTTTTGTTTCAATTTTTTTAATTTTTGTTTTAAGTAGTGTGACAGCAATCTTTTTTTTTTTTAAAAAAGAGCAAAGTGCTCACGAAAGACGTATTGTCAATTTCAAACTTATACCCCCTGCTTAGTCACTCAATTCCCCGTATGATCGCACATACCCTAAATTTCAGTTGTTTGTTCTTTTTTGTCATTTAATTTTAATAAAACTTCTACACAATAAAACGTATGTATTTATCATATGCAAACAAGTTTCAGACTAAAATATCAAATAATTCAAAATTCTATCAACATTTAACGAAAGAGTATAATTTTTCTACTTAACATGCAAAAAAATTATTAAACCTTTTTAATATTTTTTTTTATTATATAAAAATAATTTTAATGTAAAATTTACCTGAGATTATTAAAAGAAAGATTGTTCGAAATGCTTCCTTCCATTTCAATAACTTTTTTATTCTAGGCCGAAACTCATCTATGGCTCGACGATTTACTTTTATTTTTTTTAGAATATTATAAAATTGTATTTAGCTCGTTGAAATGCATAATTGATTCATATTTTAATTTGTATTTTATTTTTCTTTTGTTCAATTAATCGTGAGTAACTGTCCTTAAATTGTTATTGTACCATTTGTAAGGTATCAAACGAAAATTATAGTCAAATTGACATACTACTAGAGTATATGGTTATGAATTTTAGTAGTCGAATTTAATTGTGTGTCGAAATTCAATTTTAAAACCGTGAGAGTTACTGTCATTACTCGTAAGGTCTTCTAAGTACGTCTTTTTTTATTACCTTAATTCGTGTAACTGATTTAATTAAATACTTAAATACTACCTTGAACTTAAAGGATTTTATAATAATAATGATAATAATAATAATAACAACAATAATTGACTCAAAAGTTTTATAACCCTAAAACCCATCTTAAATTATTATACATTATTTTTAACTTTGTTAATTCAAAAACCTCCCAAATCCCTACACATACACACGCATGTATGCGCACTATTATATATATATATATATATATATAAACCTTATGCTAAAATCATTGGATGTCACAATAAACTATTTCATAGCGTGTAAGTGCTAACTATGCTATTTATATAGTCCTACGCAGTTTTGCTTACTATATATACATTTTTGCTCATGCATTTATTCAGTTACTTGAACAATCCTATAAGCTAATCTGTCCCTCGAAATTGTAAATACACACTTTGCACCTAATACTCCCAAATACACATTAGACCACAGGTCTATACATCATCCATTACGTAATTCTATTTTTACCTACACTAGTCAATAAAAATTAGCTTATAGATTGTACGATTTACATTTTTCCCTTTTATCTTACCTATCATTATGAATGTAATTTTCCCCACAGAAAAAAAATAATAAAATTTTGGTAAAATTTTAACCATATCAATGTTTGTCTAACATTGATTGTTTGTCTAAATTAACGTATTAATCCTTTATTCTGTTTGTATAAAAGTAAAGTTTTAATCTTTGAATTTTTATATTTTATCATAGCCCTCTAAGCGAGTGTCATGTTAAAAATTTGATTACTCTGCATTGTACTCAACTACCCGAACTCGTTCTGTATAAAATTTGTATTATAAAGAATGTCGTCATCTAACTTGAATTACTTACGATCTTATTTTCTCAATTGTATTGTATTGTATTAATTGTATTATTATTGTATTAATACCATTTTAGGGGGTGAAATACTGTAAAAAGTGAACAATGAACAATTCCTACACCATCATTATATGGATTCATTGTCTTCATGCAGTACTTATGTTCTTATAGTTTTATGTTTGAATGTTCATTTTTACATAAGAAACCAAAATCGCCTAAGCGATTTTGGATAGAATTTCGATTTATACTTCTTTATTCATTACTGTATTTCTCTAATTCATCTTTTCTAATAATGACTTATACACTATGACGTCATAAAATAACTTTATTCTCTTTACGTTTCCCATACTTTGTACACTGAATCACGTTCTCAGTATTTGGACATCTTCCGTATTCAATGTATGGTAAATTCTTTAGTAATAAGGTTGTGGTGTTATGTAGTATAAACATTATTATTCAACCATATTCATCCATACGTCGCGTTTTCCCGTCATTAATTCCCTTGATCATTATCCTATATAAATTTTATTAAATATTCATTTTTTACTCGTGTCAATTTGTGAAGCGCGAAACTTTGGGCCTTCGTTCGAAAACGCATAAATACGTTCTCGTATTATTTTTTCATTTTTATTTTTAACTCTATCACCTCCCGCATTGAACTCAAAAATGCTGAGTTAAGTTATAAATTCCACTCACTACAACAGATTCGAGCGCCTCAAAGATAAAATATCTCCGTTCGCTCTGATTTCAAATTCATAACATTATAGCATATTATTTCGTAAATAAATTATCTCGTAAGTGCCATGTACGTTGTATTATATTTCTAAACATCTTAATTGTCTATTAATATGAAACACTGTAAAAATAAAACAAAGTTATAGTAACTGTTTAATTGTAATTACGGTAACTGTAATACTTTAATTTAATATGACGTAATGTACTTTAATGAAACTGTAATTAATAATAACTTGTAATGTACTTCAATGAAACTGTAATTAAATGTAATGATTTAATTTATAATGTAAGAATGTACTTTAATAGAACTGTAATGAACAATCATAAGCGAATGTGAAGTAATCCATAATTGTAATCGTAATTGTAATGAACCAAAATTAATACGTACTCAGTCGTGTACTTAATTTGTACTTATGTGTACTATTACGAAATGATATCGCCTTCATAAATGTAGACTCGCTGAAAAATACAAATTATTTTTTTTATTTTTTTATTATTTTTAGTTAAAATCTTTCAAAACATCTGATCATGTGTTTAAAAAGGGGGGAAATTTAACCTTCAACTGTCCTCCCCCAAAACATTTAAGTTTATATTATACATGTACTTGTAAAATTAGAGCACTTCTTCATTAGACTTCTTCATTAGACTTCTTCATTAGACTTCTTCATTAAGTCACTTCATTATAGCACTTCATTGCGACTCCTTTGTTAGCAGCCTCGCTGCGGGGAGGGGGCAGAGGCCCTTGCCTCCTTAACTTTTTAGATTCCGGCCTGAGCCATGGTCGAAAGAGGTCGAACCTCTACCCTTGTAATTCAGAGCAGTACCTGTACATTTTGAGAAGTAAACTACAAAAGAGAAAGTTTTTATCTTTTCCTTCGAGCCTTGTTCTCTTCAGGAACTTAGTCAGTTAGTCGATAATTTTAGTATCAGAGAAAGTATCAGAGAAAGTATCAGAGTATTATAGAAAGAGAAGAATTAAAAATTGGCGACCCTTTGCCCAAATTAAGAGACAACCCAAGCACCATAGAAGATATCGGCATAACAGTCTGGCGAGTCTGTAGCCAAGAGTTTAACAGAGTGGCGACCGAAAAGAATTAGAATGTTATAGAAGAAATATCCGTTGCAGCCTCCTAACCAGAACCCCGTCGATTCCGAACCGACTCAGGGCCATAAAAGGGGGGTTAACATTGTGGCGACCTATAGCCAGGATAAGAAGAAGAAGAAGATATGGGGTCTAAAAGTCTGGCGACCCTTTACCAGGATAAGAAGAAGATTTTTACAAGAAGATTTTTACAAGAAGATTATTTTAACAAGAAGATTATTTTAACAAGAAGATTATTTTAACCAGAAGATTTTAACCAGAAGATTTTAACCAGAAGATTTTAACCAGAAGATTTTAAGAAGAGGCCACTCTTTGGCCAAGATAGAAATTACCCTGCATCAGGATAAAACCAGTTGACCGGCGTGTCACGACTTCTAGTTCGTAACATCCACCCTTGAACCGGTGTGTCACGACTCCAAGTTCTCCACGCCTAGTTTTCATCCAAGAAGAAGTAGCCAGAAGACGTCTTCAGGACACGTCTCGGAGGATTTCCCCATAGAAAATTTGTTAAGTACAAAATTTGTTTTTTTAAGAAATTTATAAACACTTGAAAAGTCAGTATTATTAACAGTTAATAATGAGTATCAAATCAGAATTTACAAGAAACACAGTGACCACTTCAGACACCAGTGATACATTTGTTTTTATTGAAACAGTAATTTCAAAGAGAGTTAATTTCAAAGAGAGTTAATTTCAAAGAGAGTTAATTTCAAAGAGAGTTAATTTCAAAGAGAGTTAATTTCAAAGAGAGTTAATTTCAAGAGAGTTAATTTCAAAGAGAGTTAATTTCAAGAGAGTTAATTTCAAGAGAGTTATTTTCACTGTTATATTCAGTATAGAATAATTTTATTTTATGTATCAAACATAATAGTATCGTACCTTCGTGTAGATTAGAGTGAAATGTTGTTTACATTTTATATTTTATATTTTTGTTTGCAATTTTTTCAAATTATTGAATTGAATTGACTTGCAAATTAAGAGAGAGAGAGTTTATAGAGTTATAGAGTTACTTGAAGCAGTTTCAAGTTCCATTTTCAGTTTTCAGACAGTTTCAGTTGGTTGTAACCAAAAGGGACAACCAAACCCCAGAGATTTATAAAGATACTTGAAGTAATTTTGAAGTCATTTTTTTGAAGTCATTTTGAAGTCATTTTTGAAGTCATTTTTTGAAGTCATTTTTCAAGTCATTTTCAAGTCAGAAGGTTGCACCAAGAGGGTCAACCAAAACAGAGGTTAATCGTCTCCACTTGATAAAGATCAAGTGCAGTCATTTTCCATTTTCAGTTAATCTTCACTTGATAGCAGTTCAAGTGCAAGACAGTTTAAGTTTCAAGATACTTGACAAGCATTCAAGTTAGACAGATTAAGTTTCAAGATACTTGACAAGCGTTCAAGTTAGACAGTTTAAGTTTCAGAATACTTGACAAGCGTTCAAGTTAGACAGTTTAAGTTTCAGAATACTTGACAAGCGTTCAAGTTAGACAGTTTAAGTTTCAGAATACTTGACAAGCGTTCAAGTTAGACAGTTTAAGTTTCAGAATACTTGACAAGCGTTCAAGTTAGGTTCAGAATACTTGATAGAGTTCAAGTCAGTTTTATTCCAAGTCAGTTTTATTTGAAGTCAGAGAGTTTATTTGAAGTCAGAGAGTTTTATTCCAAGTCATTTTTATTTCGAGTCCCAAGTTATTTCAATGCAGTCAATTGAATTCAACTTTTCTTTGTAATTTAAGAGAATTTAATTAAGAAAATGTAATTTAAGAATTTAATTCAACCTTTTTTTGTGTTGTAAAAGAGAATTAAATTCAACCAGAATTGACCGGTTTGCGTCTTTAGTAAACCTTTTTTTTGTTTGTGAGAAGGAAATTGACCGATTTGTCTTTTCTTTTTCATGCATTGTTACGTATATAAATATATAGTCATGTAATTTATTATTTGTAACAAAACCGTTTTTACAATTGTTTGTAATGACTTTGATAATCATTGTAATGTATACGTGATAATAATAGTTGTGTAATAATTAATTAATCGATCTTGTCCTAATGACTCCTTTTAAATTACTATGCTGAGGAACATGCCGTCCCTCCGTTTGTTTCAACTTTTTTTAATTTTGTTTTAAGTAGTGTGACCAGCAATCTTTTTTTTTTTTAAAAAGAGCAAAGTGCTCACGAAAGACGTATTGTCAATTTCAAACTTATACCCCCTGCTTAGTCACTCAATTCCCCGTATGATCGCACATACCCTAAATTTCAGTTGTTTGTTCTTTTTTGTCATTTAATTTTAATAAAACTTCTACACAATAAAACGTATGTATTTATCATATGCAAACAAGTTTCAGACTAAAATATCAAATAATTCAAAATTCTATCAACATTTAACGAAAGAGTATAATTTTTCTACTTAACATGCAAAAAATTATTAAACCTTTTTAATATTTTTTTTTATTATATAAAAATAATTTTTAATGTAAAATTTACCTGAGATTATTAAAAGAAAAGATTGTTCGAAATGCTTCCTTCCATTTCAATAACTTTTTTATTCTAGGCCGAAACTCATCTATGGCTCGACGATTTACTTTTATTTTTTTAGAATATTATAAAATTGTATTTAGCTCGTTGAAATGCATAATTGATTCATATTTTTAATTTGTATTTTTATTTTTCTTTTGTTCAATTAATCGTGAGTAACTGTCCTTAAATTGTTATTGTACCATTTGTAAGGTATCAAACGAAAATTATAGTCAAATTGACATACTACTAGAGTATATGGTTATGAATTTTAGTAGTCGAATTTAATTGTGTGTCGAAATTCAATTTTAAAACCGTGAGAGTTACTGTCATTACTCGTAAGGTCTTCTAAGTACGTCTTTTTTTATTACCTTAATTCGTGTAACTGATTTAATTAAATACTTAAATACTACCTTGAACTTAAAGGATTTTATAATAATAATAATGATAATAATAATAATAACAACAATAATTGACTCAAAAGATTTTATAACCCTAAACCCATCTTAAATTATTATACATTATTTTTAAACTTTGTTAATTCAAAAACCTCCCAAATCCTACACATACACACGCATGTATGCGCACTATATATATATATATATATATATATATAAACCTTATGCTAAAATCATTGGATGTCACAATAAACTATTTCATAGCGTGTAAGTGCTAACTATGCTATTTATATAGTCCTACGCAGTTTTGCTTACTATATATACATTTTTGCTCATGCATTTATTCAGTTACTTGAACAATCCTATAAGCTAATCTGTCCCTCGAAATTGTAAAATACACACTTTGCACCTAATACTCCCAAATACACATTAGACCACAGGTCTATACATCATCCATTACGTAATTCTATTTTTACCTACACTAGTCAATAAAAATTAGCTTATAGATTGTACGATTTACATTTTTCCCTTTTATCTTACCTATTCATTATGAATGTAATTTTCCCCACAGAAAAAAATAATAAAATTTTGGTAAAAATTTTTAACCATATCAATGTTTGTCTAACTTAATTGTTTGTCTAAATTAACGTATTAATCCTTTATTCTGTTTGTATAAAAGTAAAGTTTTAATCTTTGAATTTTTATATTTTATCATAGCCCTCTAAGCGAGTGTCATGTTAAAAATTTGATTACTCTGCATTGTACTCAACTACCCGAACTCGTTCTGTATAAAATTTGTATTATAAAGAATGTCGTCATCTAACTTGAATTACTTACGATCTTATTTTCTCAATTGTATTGTATTGTATTAATTGTATTATTATTGTATTAATACCATTTTAGGGGGTGAAATACTGTAAAAAGTGAACAATGAACAATTCCTACACCATCATTATATGGATTCATTGTCTTCATGCAGTACTTATGTTCTTATAGTTTTATGTTTGAATGTTCATTTTTACATAAGAAACCAAAATCGCCTAAGCGAATTTTGGATAGAATTTCGATTTATACTTCTTTATTCATTACTGTATTTCTCTAATTCATCTTTTCTAATAATGACTTATACACTATGACGTCATAAAATAACTTTATTCTCTTTACGTTTCCCATACTTTGTACACTGAATCACGTTCTCAGTATTTGGACATCTTCCGTATTCAATGTATGGTAAATTCTTTAGTAATAAGGTTGTGGTGTTATGTAGTATAAACATTATTATTCAACCATATTCATCCATACGTCGCGTTTTCCCGTCATTAATTCCCCTTGATCATTATCCTATATAAATTTTATTAAATATTCATTTTTTACTCGTGTCAATTTGTGAAGCGCGAAACTTTGGGCCTTCGTTCGAAAACGCATAAATACGTTCTCGTATTATTTTTTTCATTTTTATTTTTAACTCTATCACCTCCCGCATTGAACTCAAAAATGCTGAGTTAAGTTATAAAATTCCACTCACTACAACAGATTCGAGCGCCTCAAAGATAAAATATCTCCGTTCGCTCTGATTTCAAATTCATAACATATTATAGCATATTATTTCGTAAATAAATTATCTCGTAAGTGCCATGTACGTTGTATTATATTTCTAAACATCTTAATTGTCTATTAATATGAAACACTGTAAAAAAAAACAAAGTTATAGTAACTGTTTAATTGTAATTACGGTAACTGTAATACTTTAATTTAATATGACGTAATGTACTTTAATGAAACTGTAATTAATAATAACTTGTAATGTACTTCAATGAAACTGTAATTAAATGTAATGATTTAATTTATAATGTAAGAATGTACTTTAATAGAACTGTAATGAACAATCATAAGCGAATGTGAAGTAATCCATAATTGTAATCGTAATTGTAATGAACCAAAATTAATACGTACTCAGTCGTGTACTTAATTTGTACTTATGTGTACTATTACGAAATGATATCGCCTTCATAAATGTAGACTCGCTGAAAAATACAAATTAGTTTTTTTTATTTTTTTTTTTATTATTTTTAGTTAAAATCTTTCAAAACATCTGATCATGTGTTTAAAAAGGGGGGAAATTTAACCTTCAACTGTCCTCCCCCAAAACATTTAAGTTTATATTATACATGTACTTGTAAAATTAAGAGCACTTCTTCATTAGACTTCTTCATTAGACTTCTTCATTAGACTTCTTCATTAAGTCACTTCATTATAGCACTTCATTGCGACTCCTTTGTTAGCAGCCTCGCTGCGGGGAGGGGGCAGAGGCCCCTTGCCTCCTTAACTTTTTAGATTCCGGCCTGAGCCATGGTCGAAAGAGGTCGAACCTCTACCCCTTGTAATTCAGAGCAGTACCTGTACATTTTGAGAAGTAAACTACAAAAAGAGAAAGTTTTTATCTTTTCCTTCGAGCCTTGTTCTCTTCAGGAACTTAGTCAGTTAGTCGATAATTTTAGTATCAGAGAAAGTATCAGAGAAAGTATCAGAGTATTATAGAAAGAGAAGAATTAAAAATTGGCGACCCTTTGCCCAAATTAAGAGACAACCCAAGCACCATAGAAGATATCGGCATAACAGTCTGGCGAGTCTGTAGCCAAGAGTTTAACAGAGTGGCGACCGAAAAGAATTAGAATGTTATAGAAGAAATATCCGTTGCAGCCTCCTAACCAGAACCCCCGTCGATTCCGAACCGACTCAGGGCCATAAAAGGGGGTTAACATTGTGGCGACCCTATAGCCAGGATAAGAAGAAGAAGAAGATATGGGGTCTAAAAGTCTGGCGACCCTTTACCAGGATAAGAAGAAGATTTTTACAAGAAGATTTTTACAAGAAGATTATTTTAACAAGAAGATTATTTTAACAAGAAGATTATTTTAACCAGAAGATTTTAACCAGAAGATTTTAACCAGAAGATTTTAACCAGAAGATTTTAAGAAGAGGCCACTCTTTGGCCAAGATAGAAATTACCCTGCATCAGGATAAAACCAGTTGACCGGCGTGTCACGACTTCTAGTTCGTAACATCCACCCTTGAACCGGTGTGTCACGACTCCAAGTTCTCCACGCCTAGTTTTCATCCAAGAAGAAGTAGCCAGGAAGACGTCTTCAGGACACGTCTCGGAGGATTTCCCCATAGAAAATTTTGTTAAGTACAAAATTTTTTTTTAAGAAATTTATAAACACTTGAAAAGTCAGTATTATTAACAGTTAATAATGAGTATCAAATCAGAATTTACAAGAAACACAGTGACCACTTCAGACACCAGTGATACATTTGTTTTTATTGAAACAGTAATTTCAAAGAGAGTTAATTTCAAAGAGAGTTAATTTCAAAGAGAGTTAATTTCAAAGAGAGTTAATTTCAAAGAGAGTTAATTTCAAAGAGAGTTAATTTCAAGAGAGTTAATTTCAAAGAGAGTTAATTTCAAGAGAGTTAATTTCAAGAGAGTTATTTTCACTGTTATATTCAGTATAGAATAATTTTATTTTATGTATCAAACATAATAGTATCGTACCTTCGTGTAGATTAGAGTGAAATGTTGTTTACATTTTATATTTTATATTTTTGTTTGCAAATTTTTTCAAATTATTGAATTGAATTGACTTGCAAATTAAGAGAGAGAGAGTTTATAGAGTTATAGAGTTACTTGAAGCAGTTTCAAGTTCCATTTTCAGTTTTCAGACAGTTTCAGTTGGTTGTAACCAAAAGGGACAACCAAACCCCAGAGATTTATAAAGATACTTGAAGTAATTTTGAAGTCATTTTTTTGAAGTCATTTTTTGAAGTCATTTTTTGAAGTCATTTTTTGAAGTCATTTTTTCAAGTCAGTTTTTCAAGTCAGAAGGTTGCACCAAGAGGGTCAACCAAAACAGAGGTTAATCGTCTCCACTTGATAAAGATCAAGTGCAGTCATTTTCCATTTTCAGTTAATCTTCACTTGATAGCAGTTCAAGTGCAAGACAGTTTAAGTTTCAAGATACTTGACAAGCATTCAAGTTAGACAGATTAAGTTTCAAGATACTTGACAAGCGTTCAAGTTAGACAGTTTAAGTTTCAGAATACTTGACAAGCGTTCAAGTTAGACAGTTTAAGTTTCAGAATACTTGACAAGCGTTCAAGTTAGACAGTTTAAGTTTCAGAATACTTGACAAGCGTTCAAGTTAGACAGTTTAAGTTTCAGAATACTTGACAAGCGTTCAAGTTAGGTTCAGAATACTTGATAGAGTTCAAGTCAGTTTTATTCCAAGTCAGTTTTATTTGAAGTCAGAGAGTTTTATTTGAAGTCAGAGAGTTTTATTCCAAGTCATTTTTATTTCGAGTCCCAAGTTATTTCAATGCAGTCAATTGAATTCAACTTTTTCTTTGTAATTTAAGAGAATTTAATTTAAGAAAATGTAATTTAAGAATTTAATTCAACCTTTTTTTTGTGTTGTAAAAGAGAATTAAATTCAACCAGAATTGACCGGTTTGCGTCTTTAGTAAACCTTTTTTTTGTTTGTGAGAAGGAAATTGACCGATTTGTCTTTTCTTTTTCATGCATTGTTACGTATATAAATATATAGTCATGTAATTTATTATTTGTAACAAAACCGTTTTTACAATTGTTTGTAATGACTTTGATAATCATTGTAATGTATACGTGATAATAATAGTTGTGTAATAATTAATTAATCGATCTTGTCCTAATGACTCCTTTTAAATTACTATGCTGAGGAACATGCCGTCCCTCCGTTTTGTTTCAACTTTTTTTAATTTTTGTTTTAAGTAGTGTGACCAGCAATCTTTTTTTTTTTTTAAAAAAGAGCAAAGTGCTCACGAAAGACGTATTGTCAATTTCAAACTTATACCCCTGCTTAGTCACTCAATTCCCCGTATGATCGCACATACCCTAAATTTCAGTTGTTTGTTCTTTTTGTCATTTAATTTTAATAAAACTTCTACACAATAAAACGTATGTATTTATCATATGCAAACAAGTTTCAGACTAAAATATCAAATAATTCAAAATTCTATCAACATTTAACGAAAGAGTATAATTTTTCTACTTAACATGCAAAAAATTATTAAACCTTTTTAATATTTTTTTTTATTATATAAAAATAATTTTTAATGTAAAATTTACCTGAGATTATTAAAAGAAAAGATTGTTCGAAATGCTTCCTTCCATTTCAATAACTTTTTTATTCTAGGCCGAAACTCATCTATGGCTCGACGATTTACTTTTATTTTTTTAGAATATTATAAAATTGTATTTAGCTCGTTGAAATGCATAATTGATTCATATTTTTAATTTGTATTTTTATTTTTCTTTTGTTCAATTAATCGTGAGTAACTGTCCTTAAATTGTTATTGTACCATTTGTAAGGTATCAAACGAAAATTATAGTCAAATTGACATACTACTAGAGTATATGGTTATGAATTTTAGTAGTCGAATTTAATTGTGTGTCGAAATTCAATTTTAAAACCGTGAGAGTTACTGTCATTACTCGTAAGGTCTTCTAAGTACGTCTTTTTTTATTACCTTAATTCGTGTAACTGATTTAATTAAATACTTAAATACTACCTTGAACTTAAAGGATTTTATAATAATAATAATGATAATAATAATAATAACAACAATAATTGACTCAAAAGATTTTATAACCCTAAACCCATCTTAAATTATTATACATTATTTTTAAACTTTGTTAATTCAAAAACCTCCCAAATCCCTACACATACACACGCATGTATGCGCACTATATATATATATATATATATATATATAAACCTTATGCTAAAATCATTGGATGTCACAATAAACTATTTCATAGCGTGTAAGTGCTAACTATGCTATTTATATAGTCCTACGCAGTTTTGCTTACTATATATACATTTTTGCTCATGCATTTATTCAGTTACTTGAACAATCCTATAAGCTAATCTGTCCCTCGAAATTGTAAAATACACACTTTGCACCTAATACTCCCAAATACACATTAGACCACAGGTCTATACATCATCCATTACGTAATTCTATTTTTACCTACACTAGTCAATAAAAATTAGCTTATAGATTGTACGATTTACATTTTTCCCTTTTATCTTACCTATTCATTATGAATGTAATTTTCCCCACAGAAAAAAAATAATAAAATTTTGGTAAAAATTTTTAACCATATCAATGTTTGTCTAACTTAATTGTTTGTCTAAATTAACGTATTAATCCTTTATTCTGTTTGTATAAAAGTAAAGTTTTAATCTTTGAATTTTTATATTTTATCATAGCCCTCTAAGCGAGTGTCATGTTAAAAATTTGATTACTCTGCATTGTACTCAACTACCCGAACTCGTTCTGTATAAAATTTGTATTATAAAGAATGTCGTCATCTAACTTGAATTACTTACGATCTTATTTTCTCAATTGTATTGTATTGTATTAATTGTATTATTATTGTATTAATACCATTTTAGGGGGTGAAATACTGTAAAAAGTGAACAATGAACAATTCCTACACCATCATTATATGGATTCATTGTCTTCATGCAGTACTTATGTTCTTATAGTTTTATGTTTGAATGTTCATTTTTACATAAGAAACCAAAATCGCCTAAGCGAATTTTGGATAGAATTTCGATTTATACTTCTTTATTCATTACTGTATTTCTCTAATTCATCTTTTCTAATAATGACTTATACACTATGACGTCATAAAATAACTTTATTCTCTTTACGTTTCCCATACTTTGTACACTGAATCACGTTCTCAGTATTTGGACATCTTCCGTATTCAATGTATGGTAAATTCTTTAGTAATAAGGTTGTGGTGTTATGTAGTATAAACATTATTATTCAACCATATTCATCCATACGTCGCGTTTTCCCGTCATTAATTCCCTTGATCATTATCCTATATAAATTTTATTAAATATTCATTTTTTACTCGTGTCAATTTGTGAAGCGCGAAACTTTGGGCCTTCGTTCGAAAACGCATAAATACGTTCTCGTATTATTTTTTTCATTTTTATTTTTAACTCTATCACCTCCCGCATTGAACTCAAAAATGCTGAGTTAAGTTATAAAATTCCACTCACTACAACAGATTCGAGCGCCTCAAAGATAAAATATCTCCGTTCGCTCTGATTTCAAATTCATAACATATTATAGCATATTATTTCGTAAATAAATTATCTCGTAAGTGCCATGTACGTTGTATTATATTTCTAAACATCTTAATTGTCTATTAATATGAAACACTGTAAAAATAAAACAAAGTTATAGTAACTGTTTAATTGTAATTACGGTAACTGTAATACTTTAATTTAATATGACGTAATGTACTTTAATGAAACTGTAATTAATAATAACTTGTAATGTACTTCAATGAAACTGTAATTAAATGTAATGATTTAATTTATAATGTAAGAATGTACTTTAATAGAACTGTAATGAACAATCATAAGCGAATGTGAAGTAATCCATAATTGTAATCGTAATTGTAATGAACCAAAATTAATACGTACTCAGTCGTGTACTTAATTTGTACTTATGTGTACTATTACGAAATGATATCGCCTTCATAAATGTAGACTCGCTGAAAAATACAAATTAGTTTTTTTTATTTTTTTTATTATTTTTAGTTAAAATCTTTCAAAACATCTGATCATGTGTTTAAAAAGGGGGGAAATTTAACCTTCAACTGTCCTCCCCCAAAACATTTAAGTTTATATTATACATGTACTTGTAAAATTAAGAGCACTTCTTCATTAGACTTCTTCATTAGACTTCTTCATTAGACTTCTTCATTAAGTCACTTCATTATAGCACTTCATTGCGACTCCTTTGTTAGCAGCCTCGCTGCGGGGAGGGGGCAGAGGCCCCTTGCCTCCTTAACTTTTTAGATTCCGGCCTGAGCCATGGTCGAAAGAGGTCGAACCTCTACCCCTTGTAATTCAGAGCAGTACCTGTACATTTTGAGAAGTAAACTACAAAAAGAGAAAGTTTTTATCTTTTCCTTCGAGCCTTGTTCTCTTCAGGAACTTAGTCAGTTAGTCGATAATTTTAGTATCAGAGAAAGTATCAGAGAAAGTATCAGAGTATTATAGAAAGAGAAGAATTAAAAATTGGCGACCCTTTGCCCAAATTAAGAGACAACCCAAGCACCATAGAAGATATCGGCATAACAGTCTGGCGAGTCTGTAGCCAAGAGTTTAACAGAGTGGCGACCGAAAAGAATTAGAATGTTATAGAAGAAATATCCGTTGCAGCCTCCTAACCAGAACCCCCGTCGATTCCGAACCGACTCAGGGCCATAAAAGGGGGGTTAACATTGTGGCGACCCTATAGCCAGGATAAGAAGAAGAAGAAGATATGGGGTCTAAAAGTCTGGCGACCCTTTACCAGGATAAGAAGAAGATTTTTACAAGAAGATTTTTACAAGAAGATTATTTTAACAAGAAGATTATTTTAACAAGAAGATTATTTTAACCAGAAGATTTTAACCAGAAGATTTTAACCAGAAGATTTTAACCAGAAGATTTTAAGAAGAGGCCACTCTTTGGCCAAGATAGAAATTACCCTGCATCAGGATAAAACCAGTTGACCGGCGTGTCACGACTTCTAGTTCGTAACATCCACCCTTGAACCGGTGTGTCACGACTCCAAGTTCTCCACGCCTAGTTTTCATCCAAGAAGAAGTAGCCAGGAAGACGTCTTCAGGACACGTCTCGGAGGATTTCCCCATAGAAAATTTTGTTAAGTACAAAATTTGTTTTTTTAAGAAATTTATAAACACTTGAAAAGTCAGTATTATTAACAGTTAATAATGAGTATCAAATCAGAATTTACAAGAAACACAGTGACCACTTCAGACACCAGTGATACATTTGTTTTTATTGAAACAGTAATTTCAAAGAGAGTTAATTTCAAAGAGAGTTAATTTCAAAGAGAGTTAATTTCAAAGAGAGTTAATTTCAAAGAGAGTTAATTTCAAAGAGAGTTAATTTCAAGAGAGTTAATTTCAAAGAGAGTTAATTTCAAGAGAGTTAATTTCAAGAGAGTTATTTTCACTGTTATATTCAGTATAGAATAATTTTATTTTATGTATCAAACATAATAGTATCGTACCTTCGTGTAGATTAGAGTGAAATGTTGTTTACATTTTATATTTTATATTTTGTTTGCAAATTTTTTCAAATTATTGAATTGAATTGACTTGCAAATTAAGAGAGAGAGAGTTTATAGAGTTATAGAGTTACTTGAAGCAGTTTCAAGTTCCATTTTCAGTTTTCAGACAGTTTCAGTTGGTTGTAACCAAAAGGGACAACCAAACCCAGAGATTTATAAAGATACTTGAAGTAATTTTGAAGTCATTTTTTTGAAGTCATTTTTTGAAGTCATTTTTTGAAGTCATTTTTTGAAGTCATTTTTTCAAGTCAGTTTTTCAAGTCAGAAGGTTGCACCAAGAGGGTCAACCAAAACAGAGGTTAATCGTCTCCACTTGATAAAGATCAAGTGCAGTCATTTTCCATTTTCAGTTAATCTTCACTTGATAGCAGTTCAAGTGCAAGACAGTTTAAGTTTCAAGATACTTGACAAGCATTCAAGTTAGACAGATTAAGTTTCAAGATACTTGACAAGCGTTCAAGTTAGACAGTTTAAGTTTCAGAATACTTGACAAGCGTTCAAGTTAGACAGTTTAAGTTTCAGAATACTTGACAAGCGTTCAAGTTAGACAGTTTAAGTTTCAGAATACTTGACAAGCGTTCAAGTTAGACAGTTTAAGTTTCAGAATACTTGACAGCGTTCAAGTACGTTTAGTTCAGAATCTTGACAAGCGTTCAAGTTAGGTTCAGAATACTTGATAGAGTTCAAGTCAGTTTTATTCCAAGTCAGTTTTATTTGAAGTCAGAGAGTTTTATTTGAAGTCAGAGAGTTTTATTCCAAGTCATTTTTATTTCGAGTCCCAAGTTATTTCAATGCAGTCAATTGAATTCAACTTTTTCTTTGTAATTTAAGAGAATTTAATTTAAGAAAATGTAATTTAAGAATTTAATTCAACCTTTTTTTTGTGTTGTAAAAGAGAATTAAATTCAACCAGAATTGACCGGTTTGCGTCTTTAGTAAACCTTTTTTTTGTTTGTGAGAAGGAAATTGACCGATTTGTCTTTTCTTTTTCATGCATTGTTACGTATATAAATATATAGTCATGTAATTTATTATTTGTAACAAAACCGTTTTACAATTGTTTGTAATGACTTTGATAATCATTGTAATGTATACGTGATAATAATAGTTGTGTAATAATTAATTAATCGATCTTGTCCTAATGACTCCTTTTAAATTACTATGCTGAGGAACATGCCGTCCCTCCGTTTTGTTTCAACTTTTTTTAATTTTTGTTTTAAGTAGTGTGACCAGCAATCTTTTTTTTTTAAAAAAAAGCAAAGTGCTCACGAAAGACGTATTGTCAATTTCAAACTTATACCCCCTGCTTAGTCACTCAATTCCCCCGTATGATCGCACATACCCTAAATTTCAGTTGTTTGTTTGTCATTTAATTTTAATAAAACTTCTACACAATAAAACGTATGTATTTATCATATGCAAACAAGTTTCAGACTAAAATATCAAATAATTCAAAATTCTATCAACATTTAACGAAAGAGTATAATTTTTCTACTTAACATGCAAAAAATTATTAAACCTTTTTAATATTTTTTTTTATTATATAAAAATAATTTTTAATGTAAAATTTACCTGAGATTATTAAAAGAAAAGATTGTTCGAAATGCTTCCTTCCATTTCAATAACTTTTTTATTCTAGGCCGAAACTCATCTATGGCTCGACGATTTACTTTTATTTTTTTAGAATATTATAAAATTGTATTTAGCTCGTTGAAATGCATAATTGATTCATATTTTTAATTTGTATTTTTATTTTTCTTTTGTTCAATTAATCGTGAGTAACTGTCCTTAAATTGTTATTGTACCATTTGTAAGGTATCAAACGAAAATTATAGTCAAATTGACATACTACTAGAGTATATGGTTATGAATTTTAGTAGTCGAATTTAATTGTGTGTCGAAATTCAATTTTAAAACCGTGAGAGTTACTGTCATTACTCGTAAGGTCTTCTAAGTACGTCTTTTTTTATTACCTTAATTCGTGTAACTGATTTAATTAAATACTTAAATACTACCTTGAACTTAAAGGATTTTATAATAATAATGATAATAATAATAATAACAACAATAATTGACTCAAAAGATTTTATAACCCTAAACCCATCTTAAATTATTATACATTATTTTTAAACTTTGTTAATTCAAAAACCTCCCAAATCCCTACACATACACACGCATGTATGCGCACTATATATATATATATATATATATATATATATAAACCTTATGCTAAAATCATTGGATGTCACAATAAACTATTTCATAGCGTGTAAGTGCTAACTATGCTATTTATATAGTCCTACGCAGTTTTGCTTACTATATATACATTTTTGCTCATGCATTTATTCAGTTACTTGAACAATCCTATAAGCTAATCTGTCCCTCGAAATTGTAAAATACACACTTTGCACCTAATACTCCCAAATACACATTAGACCACAGGTCTATACATCATCCATTACGTAATTCTATTTTTACCTACACTAGTCAATAAAAATTAGCTTATAGATTGTACGATTTACATTTTTCCCTTTTATCTTACCTATTCATTATGAATGTAATTTTCCCCACAGAAAAAAAATAATAAAATTTTGGTAAAAATTTTTAACCATATCAATGTTTGTCTAACTTAATTGTTTGTCTAAATTAACGTATTAATCCTTTATTCTGTTTGTATAAAAGTAAAGTTTTAATCTTTGAATTTTTATATTTTATCATAGCCCTCTAAGCGAGTGTCATGTTAAAAATTTGATTACTCTGCATTGTACTCAACTACCCGAACTCGTTCTGTATAAAATTTGTATTATAAAGAATGTCGTCATCTAACTTGAATTACTTACGATCTTATTTTCTCAATTGTATTGTATTGTATTAATTGTATTATTATTGTATTAATACCATTTTAGGGGGTGAAATACTGTAAAAAGTGAACAATGAACAATTCCTACACCATCATTATATGGATTCATTGTCTTCATGCAGTACTTATGTTCTTATAGTTTTATGTTTGAATGTTCATTTTTACATAAGAAACCAAAATCGCCTAAGCGAATTTTGGATAGAATTTCGATTTATACTTCTTTATTCATTACTGTATTTCTCTAATTCATCTTTTCTAATAATGACTTATACACTATGACGTCATAAAATAACTTTATTCTCTTTACGTTTCCCATACTTTGTACACTGAATCACGTTCTCAGTATTTGGACATCTTCCGTATTCAATGTATGGTAAATTCTTTAGTAATAAGGTTGTGGTGTTATGTAGTATAAACATTATTATTCAACCATATTCATCCATACGTCGCGTTTTCCCGTCATTAATTCCCCTTGATCATTATCCTATATAAATTTTATTAAATATTCATTTTTTACTCGTGTCAATTTGTGAAGCGCGAAACTTTGGGCCTTCGTTCGAAAACGCATAAATACGTTCTCGTATTATTTTTTTCATTTTTATTTTTAACTCTATCACCTCCCGCATTGAACTCAAAAATGCTGAGTTAAGTTATAAAATTCCACTCACTACAACAGATTCGAGCGCCTCAAAGATAAAATATCTCCGTTCGCTCTGATTTCAAATTCATAACATATTATAGCATATTATTTCGTAAATAAATTATCTCGTAAGTGCCATGTACGTTGTATTATATTTCTAAACATCTTAATTGTCTATTAATATGAAACACTGTAAAAAAAACAAAGTTATAGTAACTGTTTAATTGTAATTACGGTAACTGTAATACTTTAATTTAATATGACGTAATGTACTTTAATGAAACTGTAATTAATAATAACTTGTAATGTACTTCAATGAAACTGTAATTAAATGTAATGATTTAATTTATAATGTAAGAATGTACTTTAATAGAACTGTAATGAACAATCATAAGCGAATGTGAAGTAATCCATAATTGTAATCGTAATTGTAATGAACCAAAATTAATACGTACTCAGTCGTGTACTTAATTTGTACTTATGTGTACTATTACGAAATGATATCGCCTTCATAAATGTAGACTCGCTGAAAAATACAAATTATTTTTTTTTATTTTTTTTATTATTTTTAGTTAAAATCTTTCAAAACATCTGATCATGTGTTTAAAAAGGGGGGAAATTTAACCTTCAACTGTCCTCCCCCAAAACATTTAAGTTTATATTATACATGTACTTGTAAAATTAAGAGCACTTCTTCATTAGACTTCTTCATTAGACTTCTTCATTAGACTTCTTCATTAAGTCACTTCATTATAGCACTTCATTGCGACTCCTTTGTTAGCAGCCTCGCTGCGGGGAGGGGGCAGAGGCCCCTTGCCTCCTTAACTTTTTAGATTCCGGCCTGAGCCATGGTCGAAAGAGGTCGAACCTCTACCCCTTGTAATTCAGAGCAGTACCTGTACATTTTGAGAAGTAAACTACAAAAAGAGAAAGTTTTTATCTTTTCCTTCGAGCCTTGTTCTCTTCAGGAACTTAGTCAGTTAGTCGATAATTTTAGTATCAGAGAAAGTATCAGAGAAAGTATCAGAGTATTATAGAAAGAGAAGAATTAAAAATTGGCGACCCTTTGCCCAAATTAAGAGACAACCCAAGCACCATAGAAGATATCGGCATAACAGTCTGGCGAGTCTGTAGCCAAGAGTTTAACAGAGTGGCGACCGAAAAGAATTAGAATGTTATAGAAGAAATATCCGTTGCAGCCTCCTAACCAGAACCCCCGTCGATTCCGAACCGACTCAGGGCCATAAAAGGGGGGTTAACATTGTGGCGACCCTATAGCCAGGATAAGAAGAAGAAGAAGATATGGGGTCTAAAAGTCTGGCGACCCTTTACCAGGATAAGAAGAAGATTTTTACAAGAAGATTTTTACAAGAAGATTATTTTAACAAGAAGATTATTTTAACAAGAAGATTATTTTAACCAGAAGATTTTAACCAGAAGATTTTAACCAGAAGATTTTAACCAGAAGATTTTAAGAAGAGGCCACTCTTTGGCCAAGATAGAAATTACCCTGCATCAGGATAAAACCAGTTGACCGGCGTGTCACGACTTCTAGTTCGTAACATCCACCCTTGAACCGGTGTGTCACGACTCCAAGTTCTCCACGCCTAGTTTTCATCCAAGAAGAAGTAGCCAGGAAGACGTCTTCAGGACACGTCTCGGAGGATTTCCCCATAGAAAATTTTGTTAAGTACAAAATTTGTTTTTTTAAGAAATTTATAAACACTTGAAAAGTCAGTATTATTAACAGTTAATAATGAGTATCAAATCAGAATTTACAAGAAACACAGTGAACTTCAGACACCAGTGATACATTTGTTTTTATTGAAACAGTAATTTCAAAGAGAGTTAATTTCAAAGAGAGTTAATTTCAAAGAGAGTTAATTTCAAAGAGAGTTAATTTCAAAGAGAGTTAATTTCAAAGAGAGTTAATTTCAAGAGAGTTAATTTCAAAGAGAGTTAATTTCAAGAGAGTTAATTTCAAGAGAGTTATTTTCACTGTTATATTCAGTATAGAATAATTTTATTTTATGTATCAAACATAATAGTATCGTACCTTCGTGTAGATTAGAGTGAAATGTTGTTTACATTTTATATTTTATATTTTTGTTTGCAAATTTTTTCAAATTATTGAATTGAATTGACTTGCAAATTAAGAGAGAGAGTTTATAGAGTTATAGAGTTACTTGAAGCAGTTTCAAGTTCCATTTTCAGTTTTCAGACAGTTTCAGTTGGTTGTAACCAAAAGGGACAACCAAACCCCAGAGATTTATAAAGATACTTGAAGTAATTTTGAAGTCATTTTTTTGAAGTCATTTTTTAAGTCATTTTTTGAAGTCATTTTTTAAGTCATTTTTTCAAGTCAGTTTTTCAAGTCAGAAGGTTGCACCAAGAGGGTCAACCAAAACAGAGGTTAATCGTCTCCACTTGATAAAGATCAAGTGCAGTCATTTTCCATTTTCAGTTAATCTTCACTTGATAGCAGTTCAAGTGCAAGACAGTTTAAGTTTCAAGATACTTGACAAGCATTCAAGTTAGACAGATTAAGTTTCAAGATACTTGACAAGCGTTCAAGTTAGACAGTTTAAGTTTCAGAATACTTGACAAGCGTTCAAGTTAGACAGTTTAAGTTTCAGAATACTTGACAAGCGTTCAAGTTAGACAGTTTAAGTTTCAGAATACTTGACAAGCGTTCAAGTTAGACAGTTTAAGTTTCAGAATACTTGACAAGCGTTCAAGTTAGACAGTTTAAGTTTCAGAATACTTGACAAGCGTTCAAGTTAGGTTCAGAATACTTGATAGAGTTCAAGTCAGTTTTATTCCAAGTCAGTTTTATTTGAAGTCAGAGAGTTTTATTTGAAGTCAGAGAGTTTTATTCCAAGTCATTTTTATTTCGAGTCCCAAGTTATTTCAATGCAGTCAATTGAATTCAACTTTTTCTTTGTAATTTAAGAGAATTTAATTTAAGAAAATGTAATTTAAGAATTTAATTCAACCTTTTTTTTGTGTTGTAAAAGAGAATTAAATTCAACCAGAATTGACCGGTTTGCGTCTTTAGTTAACCTTTTTTTTGTTTGTGAGAAGGAAATTGACCGATTTGTCTTTTCTTTTTCATGCATTGTTACGTATATAAATATATAGTCATGTAATTTATTATTTGTAACAAAACCGTTTTTACAATTGTTTGTAATGACTTTGATAATCATTGTAATGTATACGTGATAATAATAGTTGTGTAATAATTAATTAATCGATCTTGTCCTAATGACTCCTTTTAAATTACTATGCTGAGGAACATGCCGTCCCTCCGTTTTGTTTCAACTTTTTTTAATTTTTGTTTTAAGTAGTGTGACCAGCAATCTTTTTTTTTTTTAAAAAAGAGCAAAGTGCTCACGAAAGACGTATTGTCAATTTCAAACTTATACCCCCTGCTTAGTCACTCAATTCCCCCGTATGATCGCACATACCCTAAATTTCAGTTGTTTGTTCTTTTTTGTCATTTAATTTTAATAAAACTTCTACACAATAAAACGTATGTATTTATCATATGCAAACAAGTTTCAGACTAAAATATCAAATAATTCAAAATTCTATCAACATTTAACGAAAGAGTATAATTTTTCTACTTAACATGCAAAAAATTATTAAACCTTTTTAATATTTTTTTTTATTATATAAAAATAATTTTTAATGTAAAATTTACCTGAGATTATTAAAAGAAAAGATTGTTCGAAATGCTTCCTTCCATTTCAATAACTTTTTTATTCTAGGCCGAAACTCATCTATGGCTCGACGATTTACTTTTATTTTTTTAGAATATTATAAAATTGTATTTAGCTCGTTGAAATGCATAATTGATTCATATTTTTAATTTGTATTTTTATTTTTCTTTTGTTCAATTAATCGTGAGTAACTGTCCTTAAATTGTTATTGTACCATTTGTAAGGTATCAAACGAAAATTATAGTCAAATTGACATACTACTAGAGTATATGGTTATGAATTTTAGTAGTCGAATTTAATTGTGTGTCGAAATTCAATTTTAAAACCGTGAGAGTTACTGTCATTACTCGTAAGGTCTTCTAAGTACTTTTTTTTTTATTACCTTAATTCGCGTAACTGATTTAATTAAATACTTAAATACTACCTTGAACTTAAAGAATTTTATAATAATAATAATGATAATAATAATAATAACAACAATAATTGACTCAAAAGATTTTATAACCCTAAACCCATCTTAAATTATTATACATTATTTTTAAACTTTGTTAATTCAAAAACCTCCCAAATCCCTACACATACACACGCATGTATGCGCACTATATATATATATATATATATACAAACCTTATGCTAAAATCATTGGATGTCACAATAAACTATTTCATAGCGTGTAAGTGCTAACTATGCTATTTATATAGTCCTACGCAGTTTTGCTTACTATATATACATTTTTGCTCAAGCATTTATTCATTTACTTGAACAATCCTATAAGCTAATCTGTCCCTCGAAATTGTAAAATACACACTTTGCACCTAATACTCCCAAATACACATTAGACCACAGGTCTATACATCATCCATTACGTAATTCTATTTTTACCTACACTAGTCAATAAAAATTAGCTTATAGATTGTACGATTTACATTTTTTCCCTTTTATCTTACCTATTCATTATGAATGTAATTTTCCTCACAGAAAAAAATAATAAAATTTTGGTAAAAAATTTTAACCATATCAATGTTTGTCTAACTTAATTGTTTGTCTAAATTAACGTATTAATCCTTTATTCTGTTTGTATAAAAGTAAAGTTTTAATCTTTGAATTTTTATATTTTATCATAGCCCTCTAAGCGAGTGTCATGTTAAAAATTTGATTACTCTGCATTGTACTCAACTACCCGAACTCGTTCTGTATAAATTTGTATTATAAAGAATGTCGTCATCTAACTTGAATTACTTACGATCTTATTTTCTCAATTGTATTGTATTGTATTAATTGTATTATTATTGTATTAATACCATTTTAGGGGGTGAAATACTGTAAAAAGTGAACAATGAACAATTCCTACACCATCATTATATGGATTCATTGTCTTCATGCAGTACTTATGTTCTTATAGTTTTATGTTTGAATGTTCATTTTTACATAAGAAACCAAAATCGCCTAAGCGAATTTTGGATAGAATTTCGATTTATACTTCTTTATTCATTACTGTATTTCTCTAATTCATCTTTTCTAATAATGACTTATACACTATGACGTCATAAAATAACTTTATTCTCTTTACGTTTCCCATACTTTGTACACTGAATCACGTTCTCAGTATTTGGACATCTTCCGTATTCAATGTATGGTAAATTCTTTAGTAATAAGGTTGTGGTGTTATGTAGTATAAACATTATTATTCAACCATATTCATCCATACGTCGCGTTTTCCCGTCATTAATTCCCCTTGATCATTATCCTATATAAATTTTATTAAATATTCATTTTTTACTCGTGTCAATTTGTGAAGCGCGAAACTTTGGGCCTTCGTTCGAAAACGCATAAATACGTTCTCGTATTATTTTTTTCATTTTTATTTTTAACTCTATCACCTCCCGCATTGAACTCAAAAATGCTGAGTTAAGTTATAAAATTCCACTCACTACTGTACAACAGATTCGAGCGCCTCAAAGATAAAATATCTCCGTTCGCTCTGATTTCAAATTCATAACATATTATAGCATATTATTTCGTAAATAAATTATCTCGTAAGTGCCATGTACGTTGTATTATATTTCTAAACATCTTAATTGTCTATTAATATGAAACACTGTAAAAACAAAACAAAGTTATAGTAACTGTTTAATTGTAATTACGGTAACTGTAATACTTTAATTTAATATAACGTAATGTACTTTAATGAAACTGTAATTAATAATAACTTGTAATGTACTTCAATGAAACTGTAATTAAATGTAATGATTTAATTTATAATGTAAGAATGTACTTTAATAGAACTGTAATGAACAATCATAAGCGAATGTGAAGTAATCCATAATTGTAATCGTAATTGTAATGAACCAAAATTAATACGTACTCAGTCGTGTACTTAATTTGTACTTATGTGTACTATTACGAAATGATATCGCCTTCATAAATGTAGACTCGCTGAAAAATACAAATTAGTTTTTATTTTTATTTTTTTTATTATTTTTAGTTAAAATCTTTCAAAACATCTGATCATGTGTTTAAAAAGGGGGGAAATTTAACCTTCAACTGTCCTCCCCCAAAACATTTAAGTTTATATTATACATGTACTTGTAAAATTAAGAGCACTTCTTCATTAGACTTCTTCATTAGACTTCTTCATTAAGTCACTTCATTATAGCACTTCATTGCGACTCCTTTGTTAGCAGCCTCGCTGCGGGGAGGGGGCAGAGGCCCCTTGCCTCCTTAACTTTTTAGATTCCGGCCTGAGCCATGGTCGAAAGAGGTCGAACCTCTACCCCTTGTAATTCAGAGCAGTACCTGTACATTTTGAGAAGTAAACTACAAAAAGAGAAAGTTTTTATCTTTTCCTTCGAGCCTTGTTCTCTTCAGGAACTTAGTCAGTTAGTCGATAATTTTAGTATCAGAGAAAGTATCAGAGAAAGTATCAGAGTATTATAGAAAGAGAAGAATTAAAAATTGGCGACCCTTTGCCCAAATTAAGAGACAACCCAAGCACCATAGAAGATATCGGCATAACAGTCTGGCGAGTCTGTAGCCAAGAGTTTAACAGAGTGGCGACCGAAAAGAATTAGAATGTTATAGAAGAAATATCCGTTGCAGCCTCCTAACCAGAACCCCCGTCGATTCCGAACCGACTCAGGGCCATAGACGGAGGGGTTAACATAAATATATATGTATTTATATATATATATATATAAATAAATATATATATATATATTTATTTTTTATATCTATATATATATTGTTTTATATATAAATATATATATATTTATATATATATATTTATTTATATTTATATATATATGTTTACTTAGATATATATATTTATTTTTATTTATATATATATTTATTTATGAATATATATATCTATTTTTATATATATATATATATATATATATATAAAAAATATATAATATATATTTATTTTTATATATATATATATATATTTATTTATATATATATTTATTTATTTATATATATATATATTTATTTACATATATATATAGGGGTTTGCGTCCCGTTGATGCGCTGTTCAATCATTTAAGAACAAAGAAAAAAGCGGGGGAGAGTCGCACGAGACAAAGAGGACACTCGAGATTTATCTCAAGGGCTGTTTTAAATATTGAAGATAAAACATGGGGTATTATGGGGAATCATACCCCATGTTTACCCCATGTTTACCCCATGTTTTATCTTCAATATTTAAAACAGCCCTTGAGATAAATCTCGAGTGTCCTCTTCGTCTCGTGCGACTCTCCCCCGCTTTTTTTCTTTGTTCTTAAATGATTGAATAGCGCATCAAAGGGACGCAAACCCCTAAGTTGCGCTCTCCACCACAAATTAGTCAAATTAGTGTTCGTTGATTGGGCTTGCCTCGGCGCGCCTTGGACTCTGACGTAGGAGGGATGGAGTAAGAAAACGGATGCGGGGGAAAAACCCTTTATAGGATATCTTGTGCTTCGTCGTGAATGAGTGATAGGCCGGGTTGCGATCTGGTAATTCTCCGAGTAAGCCTTTGAGAGGGTTTGCTCGTTAAAGACTAAAATTGAGAGTTATTGTGTGAGATTTGAGTTTTGAGACATAGAGTTACGAGACAATTTTAAGTTTATGAGAGAATATTGAGAGCCGTTAACCTAAACTACTGCGAGGGATGTAGTGGACGGGCAACGATAGATCTTAAATTATTTAATTAATGTTAAGACTAGTTGAAGAAAAAACCTGAACTCGACCCTATTATATTTCGAATTTGAGATTGAACTTGTAGCCAAATGTGACTTCAATTTATTGATTAAAAGCTATTCAAACAAACTATTTCATTATCAAATGCACACTAAAATCGGGGTACAGAAGTAAGCGGAGGATAAAAATTTCACGCAGAGGGTCACTAACTTAAAAGAAAGATTTAGTATAACTTCAATTTACTCATCGAGCCTTGGCAGTGACCCTCGAGAAACGAACAATTTGTAATAAGGGTCCGTATCCCTGACAACGAACAATTTTTTATTACAAACTGGTGTCAGAAGTGGGATCGGATTTTTTTATTACAAACTGGTGTCAGAAGTGGGATCGGATTTTTTTATTACAAACTGGTGTCAGAAGTGGGACCTTCCCTTTCTGATACCCCCCCCTAAAAACCTAAGTGAAAAAGGAAAAAAGTGCTCTCAAGTGTGTATATGAGGGCTACCAGCTCGCAACAGACAGAGACGAACGACAACGTGAGGATCACCCGATCGAGAACTGCTGCGTGGGCTGCTGTTGCTCATGCCGAGTCGACATCGCAACTTGCTACTGCACACCAAGCGGCAGGAGGAGTAAACTTTCCCACCAACGCGGGAAGAGAGGTAAGCCAACCATCTTGTGTTGCGAGAGGTTTTAGAGGACGAGTGGAGAGCCTCCCTATAGCCGGAAGTTCCCCTAAATTAACCCCATCAAACGTTCATTTCTTTTCCCCAAATTTTGTTATAAATAGAATACCTTTCCTTCCAATCGGTTCCCCTAGACTCGAGTTTGAGACTAATCCGGATCCAAACCCGTTTGTAACAAATTTTAGAGATTCAAATCCGGTCGAGTTTTGGCCGATCTCATTTGAGAACATGCCTCTTGGCCAAGAAGAAATCAGTCCCAACCATGAATCAGCAACCACTCCCTACCCACTTCCCTCATCCCTATGTTTCCCCTTTCTATCCAATGTATCCTCACTTGTATTCCCCAAATGTAGGCTTCCCCGATCCACACGTTAATACTGTCCCGTATAACGCTAGAAATGCACCCAAGTTCCATACAAATAATGCCGGGTATAATCACGCTCGATGTCTTCTATGTGAGGAGAGGGGACACAAAGCTAGGCAGTGCCCCCTGATTGAAGAAGTGAGGACATTGAAGGAGAGTGAAAGGGTGCGTGAAAGGGATGAGAGCTATAGGTGAGAGAATGAAAGAAATTATCGGAGGGAATGGACCCCAAGAGGAGGCCGACGGTACGAAGACCACGAAAGAAGAGGAAGTAGGTACTCCTCCCCTTCCGAATATTCGAGAAGACGGAACTTCTCGCCGTATGAGAGAAACAGAGAAAACTATGGTAACCCCAGATACGATAACAGGTATGAGGGCAACCCCAGATACGACAATAGGTATGAGGGTAACCCAGATACGACAGCAGTACGAGAATCGGTACCGCTCTCCGTCGCCCTATGAACAACGAAGAAGAAGGCTATTCCCCTTACGACAGAAACTACTCCCCTTACGACAGGAGAAACGGAGGTTACCCCTCCCCCAACAGGAATGGAGGCAGGTATCCCGATAGAAGAACGGACCGAAGTCCGTCACCCTATCGGAGATACGACCAAGAGAGGGAAACCAACCGCGGAAGACGCCCAGAAAAAGATGGGAAAAGGGCGAGAAATTCCCGTGGCCCCGAAGAAATGACCCTCAACGAAAGGGACCTTTCCCCCGTCGATCATTAAGGAGGAGGAAGAGGCAAAACACAAGAAAAGAACTTGAATTGAAGTCGATATTGGTAAGGAGAAAAGAAAAAGAAGGCAGGGACTGGACAGAAGAGATAAAGGTGAGAAATGAACATGAATGAATGGAATGAGAAAGAGAGGACGACATACAAAACGAGGAAGCAAAGAGATGAATGAAATGAGTGAAAGAATGAAAACGCAGCTAAATGATGATACAAAGAGGAGTGTTAAATGTTTATGAAACGAGTGATATTGACAGTGCATATACGGTGCGAGAGGACGGAGCATGTCTGCAGAAGAATCTGACCTTGAGAGTGGAGTCTGCCCCATGCAGACCTAATAACGAGTGCGAGGAAAGGACAGAAAGTGACCTTCACTTTGAGGTAAAGCCTCAGTCGAAGGTCACAGATGCGGTGAGAATGATAACAGAGTGTACGAGAAAAATGTATGAAATGTTCGAATTAAGCGAGAAAGAAATGGAAGGAATGTAAGAATTAAAATCTGAGAGCTCGATGGATGATAGTGTGATAGATGAGGACACGATAGGCCGAAGGGAAATTAATCCCCCAACGGAGACAAAATGGGTAAACAGAGTAATGACGTGTGTTCATGTGACGTAAGTGTGTGACATAACGTGACGAAGAGTGACTCGTGTTTGTATTGTGGGAACGGAAGTAGTTTGAATCCGGTGAATGACGATATAAACTGCGAAAGTAAATTAAAAATAAAAACAAGTGAGAAAAATATAGTAAAAATGGACGCGAATGGATTAGCAATACAGGAAGTGACTGAGTTAGGTGAAAAAGACATAAATGAAGAAGCTCCCTCGAATGATTGCCCCTGGGAATCGACCAGGGTAAAAATAAACGAAAGTTGCGTGAGGGAGAATGCAGAGCAACAAATAATAAATGTAAACGGTCCCATGGTGTCCCTTGAACTTTTGAACGAAGGGGCCGATGTCGGTCTAGCAAGGGAAGGGTCAATCGACACTGTTGGATTTCGACCCCAGGTCGAAATGACTAGCCGTAAGGCGGTAAATGACGAAGTCCTAACCACCATGGGACATATAAAAACAAAAGTAGGCATTGAGTGCGAGAAATATGATCTTACTGCGTTGCTCGTTAAAGAATTGCCTGAGGGATTAAGCCTTATTTTGGGGCGGATTTCATCCGAGCAAACTTCATACCTATTGCAGGTAAAGGCACGGGGTTTGTGGCTTACATAAATGAGATACAAATCCCCTTCATTACGAAATTGATGAGAGCACCAAACCAAGAAGACCACAACGCGGAGAGAAAGAAGTAAATAACTTCCCTCTCCCATTAATACGAGGGTCCACTTCCATTGCCCCTTTAGCTGGAGCAATTTTAGAAGTACGGACTCCTTCCCCTTTGAAGGAGGGATCCACTCTAATCGTAGAGGCGAGAGAAACCCCTTTAAACCTAAGGGTAGAACCGCAACTGGTTTGCGTGAACGAAGGAATGTATCCGTTATCGTGCGAAATGAATCCGCCAACGATAGAGTTAAAGTTACGGGAGAAAGGACAAAGCTGGCGGGAGAAGTTTTACGATACTGCGATTGCGAAGGGAAAAAACCCTGTAGCGCGCCAAACGAATGCTCTTCCAACAGCGAAGAACTAAAGAAAGAAGTGAGTGAAAAAGAGATCAATCAAGTCATGAACCATAAGCGTAAATGGTCTGAAGATAAAATTTCAGAGGAAATTTATAACATGGAAATGATGAGCGAATTCTCGTTAACCCGTAAGTCTGTGGAGCAGGAAAGAAGGGAAGTACGAAAATTTGTGAAAAATACTAAAGTAGACCCCGAAGAAGGGAATAGATTAAAAAACCTTCTTAAGGACCATATTGGACGAAAGAGAAGAAAAGGAGACGAACCTGAAATTGTGACAGAAGATGAGGAAACAAACGAGATGAATTACGTACGCAAAAGAAAAACCCAATTATATGGACGAATCGAAAAGGAAAAAAAAGATAACCAATGAACCGCACCGCTTCCGCAGTCGGTACGAGGAAACGGATAGTCTGTGGTCGCACGCAGGCAGACCGCCAGAACTCATTTAAAGGTCCTGATTGCTGGGTTAGGAGAATGACCTTTACGGCTAAAGTTTATAAGGCGGCTTAACGAATAAACAACACGAACAAACTAATTAAATCAAAGGGAACAAATGGGTTAACTCTTCCCCGGAACAATAAAGAAAGATGTTCTTTCCTTTTAACAAATCTTTTACGATTTAATATATAATCAAATTAATCCCGCCCCCGCCTCTCGGAAAGTTGACTGAAAGGCATGATTCCGGTTTGGAGTTAACAGTGTTCATATAAATATACGTATTTCATATTTTCTTTTTCATATAGCATATATTTTTCAGGTTATTTACTGCATATCGTTTATAAAATGTTTTATATTATATTTCACGTTCTAATATCGTGGCGTCTGACTCAGAAATTTAATGGGAAAATATTCATGAGTAAGAGGTTAGCGTGAGTGCCTAGGTAGTACGTTTCACGCGTCCGAATCAGCTCTCTTTAAATTCCTTGAGCTTAAGGGAATCGAGTGGAAAATTTATAAAAAAGAATTCATTAAGATTACGAGAAAAGGAAATTTCCTGTATTTATCATTGCTTATATAAATATTCTTTTAATTTTGTCCCAACTTAGAAAGTTCCTGACAGAATTTTCCCTAATTAATCATGATTCCCGTCCTCTTAACCTCATGCGCCAAACACGTTGGGGCGCAAACCTTCTCAAATCACGGAGTCCTTTTCCAACCAATGGGCTCCCTAATTCTGCAAGGCCCCACGTACACTTTTAGCGAACGTCTCAGTCTGAAGCCCAATTATCGAAACCTGCTGATCCTGAAGAGCGCCGCGATTTCGAGATCACTTACATAGTAAACTCTTCGTTTACGAAAGAAGCCTTACACCATTTCAATGCTTCCTTGTCACGAGGAATAGACCTCCGGGATATGACTCGATACCTCCGACGAGTCCCCCTCAAGAAGCCAGAAGAAGGAACGACTTCCTTCGTCTCCTACTCCACCCTCACCCTTGGTTTCGTATTGGTAATCGCCGTCATCGAAATTGCGACCTGGAAGAAACGCTGTCGCCGCCAAGATCCTCCACCGGTACCAACTGCCAGGTTTAAAATCCCTGCATCGGGCTCCCGGAAGCTCAGGTGACCAGATCGCCAACGCCCACAAGAAGCCTCCCCCATGAATTTCGCTTTTAAACAACGAGCCCCAGTTCCGTCAAAAGATTGCTCTCGGCAATTCACTCATATCGTACGCCCGAATCAGCACCTAACGTTGGCTACGAGGAAATCGGCATTCCCGAAATTAAGACTTAAACCGTTTCTCCCATCTGGCCCTTTGTGTTTTTCCCCATTTTTAATACTTACGAAAAAACGACCGAATGAAGGTAGTTTAATTTACTGAATTAAATTTACATGGTAGAATTGAATTGCTAAAGTAATAACTTCATTCGGTAGTTAGTGCGTAACTAACTGACAATTATTGATAAGTGCTTATGTAAATTAAATCATTGAAGTTTCCTTCAGTGAACAGTGCTTAATGAATGAATAATTAGCAATACAGGTTCGATTTACGAGCCTTACTGAAATGACCTCTCTTTATGCAACTTATAAGTTTCTCCGTCTGTGTATTTCAAATTTTCACCCTGCTATATCGCTTTCCTTTATTTATTTTAAAAGCAAATTAACTTATAAAACCATTATGATATCATTTTGAGTCATAAAACGAGATTGCAAAAGTTGTCTTTCGAAAGCAACTTTCTCTAAATAAAGATCAGATGCTAACGAACTTGTTTTTGCACTGACGATGCGGGTAAAGCTTGCATTCGAAGTAATTGCTGACCGTACCTGATAACTAAATTATACTGCAAAATATAAATTCATATAATTTCATTCAGTTAACTAATAATAATAAAGTAGGCCCTCGGAATGTAGGTTTTCATCTTTCGGTTGAGTATGCAAATTTTAGTATGGAAAAAAGAAAAAAAAAGAGTTTTTCCATTTCTACTTATAAAATTTATGAACTTTATGAGATTTATGAAAATTTAATTTAGTCATCCCTTTAGAAAACTATAAGAGTCGTTAGGCGACTTGTCGTACGAATTATTCCTCCTAAAGAAAGCACTTTCCACCCCAAGTTACAAGAATTAGTCGTCCTAAACCGGTAGACGCATTTGTCATGATGTTAACATAAAGGAAAATATCACTATATTGAAGGCTGATCCGTTTCCACATCGGATTATTTAATTTAGAGAAGGGCGTTGCCCTTTTAAGGCATTCAGTAATTAAAATTTCCCCGTAAAATGTGATCTTTTTGATGTGTATTTCTTTTCTAAAACCTACCCTTTCCTCTACTTATACAGGGTGTACATAAAGTCAGGATCTATTTTTGTGAAGCACTTGGAAATTATATGGAATTCAATCATAAAATGATAAAGTGGTAACATTTATTAAATAATTAAAAGTAGGATTCGACGTGACGCCCATCAGTATCCCTGCACAGCTCAAATCATTCCGCAGCATTTCTAAACACATTCTGGAGCATTTGCGGGGTTATGTTATCTGCAGCAGTTCGTATACGTGTACGTAAGTTTTCAAGACTCGTAATCTTCGTCTGATAGACGTGTGATTTGATAAAGCCCCATGCAAAGAAATCTAAAGGGGTTAAATCTGGTGATCTCGCTGGCCAAGGTCTGTTGCTTCCGCGTCCGATTCAGCGATTTGGAAAACGTCCATTTAGATAATCCTGAACAATTTTGGCATAGTGACAAGGAGCACCATCATGTTGATAGACGACGGGGATAGGATTGCTAGTACCGTCGTCTATCAACATGATGGTGCTCCTTGTCACTATGCCAAAATTGTTCAGGATTATCTAAATGGACGTTTTCCAAATCGCTGGATCGGACGCGGAAGCAACAGACCTTGGCCAGCGAGATCACCAGATTTAACCCCTTTAGATTTCTTTGCATGGGGCTTTATCAAATCGCACGTCTATCAGACGAAGATTACGAGTCTTGAAAACTTACGTACACGTATACGAACTGCTGCAGATAACATAACCCCGCAAATGCTCCAGAATGTGTTTAGAAATGCTGCGGAACGATTTGAGCTGTGCAGGGATACTGATGGGCGTCACGTCGAATCCTACTC